>JANSMH010000144.1:0-65497 GCA_029299595.1 Grosmannia serpens
CTCCTTCCCCCCCCCCCCTTTTTCCCCCCTTTGTTTTCTCCCCTCCCCCCCCCCCCCCCCCCCCCCCCCCCCATCCCCCCCCCCCCCCCCCCCCCCCCCCCCCCCCCACCCACCACTGCCAGCCACCGTCGACCTGGCTGGCCCTTCGCCGGCGAATTGCCGAATCCACTCCTCCTGCGTCCCGGCTTGGCACCTGCAACTTCTCCCCGGACTTGCGTCGAAGCTCGAGAAAGACCCACCTGACACCCTCCCTCAATCTGGTTCTCATCCATCCCCCTTTCTGCAGCCGGGCTCTTGGCGATACCCTGCGCATGGCCTCATGAAGGGAGCCCTCGCCTCTCCCCGTCCTGCTCCCTCTGTTCTGCGGTGGCATGGCAATGGTCCTCTCGACTGCTCGCCTCTGTCACACCTCCTGCAATGGCCCCCCCCAATGAAAACGGGCCCGACGGCTCATCCATTGTAAGCATCGTCCGCCCCCCCTTCCCCGTTGCGTGTGTCGTCCTGACCGTGCCAGAAACCAGTCTCGTCTCTGCGGGCTCGCTTCGAGAACATGAGCAAGACCTCCTCCGACCCCCTTCCCGGCCAGCCGACGCCGCTTCCTCTTCCCAGCCGCTCCATCTCGCCGGGACCCAAGCCCGAACGGCTTCGCGATCCGGCCACACACACGGCCACACCGACAAGGGCCAACGTCAACCGGCTGTCCTTTACGCCCGTGTCGAAGCCCAAGCCCGCCGTCATCTCGGCCGCGGCCGCGCCCGACAGCCTCGGCAGCCTCCGTCCCTCTGACCGCCTGGGGCCTCCGCCGCCCCTGAGCCCGCGGCCCATCCCCCCTCCGTCCCTGCTGGTCCAGCCGCCGCAGTCGCCGCCAAAGGGACGCGTCGGCCACACCGCCTCTGCGTCCTGCGTCGAGCCGACCAGCTTCCTCAACCCGGACGGTGTCTTCAAAGGGCCGCTGTCGCCCTCGTCGTCGCCGCACTCGTTCCGGAGCGCGAGCCGCCCGCACACTCCCAGCGATGCCCTGGATCTCCTCAAGTCGCCGCGCCAGTCGCCCTCACGCGCGCCGTCGCCGCCGCCGCCGCGCCGGTCGGCCGAGCTGAAGCGCGAGCGCGAGCGTGAGCGCGAGAGGGACTCTGGCTATGCTGCAGCGCGGCCGGCTCCGCCTCCCGTCGTCAGCCGCGCCGACAAGCCCCGGATCCCGTCCCACCACGCGTCCTACTCGTCCGCCTTCACGACCGAGTCCGGCTACCGGTCTGACGGCGGCAAGAGCATCGCCGACAGCCGCTCGCCCTTTAGCAGCCCGCCCAGCAGCTCCGACAGCCAGCCGGGCGACGACCAGCCGCCATCCCTCCCCATGCGGCCTCCCCCCCGGCCACAGCTGCAGAACGCCGACCGGACCGCGGCGGCGCCTCCGCCACGGCCAAAGGTCGCCGCCGCACCACCGCGCACCTTTGATCCGCCTCCGGTGCACCACACCACCGTCAGCCGGCGCATGGAGCGCGAGCAGGAAGCCACCAACGGCTCGGCACGGCCGCCGGCATCGGCCATGGCGCCACCACCGCTGCCGTCACGCCCGCAGCCCAACGCGGAGCCGATCACGCGCAGCCACAGCGCCGTCACATCACGGCCGTCAGCCCGCACCGGCCGTGCCGTAATCCACGCGCACCATGCCGCCGGCAGCGTGTCCAGCAGCATCAGCAGCAGCATCGGCAGCAACATGGACGCGTCTGCCCTGTCGCTGGCGCAGCAGAAGAGGGTGGTCTCCAACCCGACCGCGTCTTCCACCCAGCCGTTCCCTCCGCCACCCATGCGGACGCGCCACGGCCGGTCCATGACGGTGGACAGGGCTGGCGGCCGGCTGCTGGACGACGCGCGCCCGCCCTCTTCCACCGCGGCGGCCGTGACGAATCCGGGTCCGGGTCCGGGTCCGGGTCCAGGTCCGGGTCCGTCGATGGGCTACGGGGTGACGTCGCCATCCGAGGGCACCGACACGTCCATGGCGTCTGTGCCGGCCAGACCGTCGGCCGACAGACCGTCGGCCGACAGCCCGGCGGTGGTGTTCCCCGACGGCGCCAACGTCAACCGGCGACCGCCGTACGCCAAGCAGGGCGTGGCCGAGACGAGCGTGCGGTCGGACTGCCGGGTGTTTGACGTGTGCGGGGAGCTGGCGTGCACGACGGGCCACTTCACGCGGGTGTGGAGCCTGGTGGACGGCGAGCTGCTGCTGAGCCTGGCGCACGGCGAGAACGTGCGGGCGACGGCGATCGCGTTCCGGCCGGGGGCCCACGTGGACGACGAGGGCACGCACCTGTGGATCGGCAACGCGGTGGGCGAGCTGATGGAGGTGGACCTGGCGGCGCAGAGCATCGTGGCCAGCCGGCCGGGAGCGCACAACCGGCACGAGATTGTCAAGATCCACCGGCACTTCAACGAGCTGTGGACGCTGGACGACGGCGGCGCGCTGTACGTGTGGGGGCCGGACGACGACGGCGGCGTGCCCAGCCTGGCCGGCAACCAGCACCAGTCGTACCGGGTGCCGCGCGGGCACACGTTCTCCATGGTGGTGGACGACGAGCTGTGGCACGCGGTGGGCAAGGAGCTGCGGGTGTTCCTGCCGACGCTGGACGGCAACGCGCCCTTCCAGGTGGTGTCGCGGGCGCTGAGCCAGGAGGGCGCGGGCGAGATCTGCGCGGGCACGACGCTGGTGACGGACGCGGACCGCGTGTTCCTGGGCCACGCGGACGGCAAGGTCAGCATCTACTCGCGGCGGGACTATGCGTGCGTCGGCATGGTCAGCCTGGGGTCCTACAAGGTCAACACGCTGCAGGGCGCGGGCGCGTACATCTGGGCGGGCTTCAACACGGGCCGGGTGTGCGTCTACGACCCGGCGGGCACGTCGGGCACGTCGGGGGCGCCGCCGGACATGCCGGGCGAGGCGGGCGGCGCGTGGGTGGTCAAGAAGGAGTGGCAGGCGCACGAGAGCCCGGTGGTCAAGATGCTGGCGGACCGGGCGAGCGCGTTCCGCACGGGGCAGATGCAGGTGGTGTCGCTGGGGGCCGACAACGTGCTGCGCGTGTGGGACGGGCTGCTGCAGGACGACTGGGTGGAGGAGACGATGCAGGGACGCGACGGGACGTACTGCGACTTTGACACGCTGCGCGGCCAGGTGATGACGTGGAACGCGGGGGCGTCGACGCCGAGCAGCATGCGGTACGCCGAGGACGACGCGCGGTTCATGCAGGAGCTGCTGCAGAGCAGCGGGTCGCCGGACCTGCTGGTGTTTGGGTTCCAGGAGCTGGTGGACCTGGAGGACAAGACGGCGACGGCGAAGCGGTTCCTCAAGCCGAAGAAGAAGGACGCGGACCAGGAGCGGATGAGCCATCAGTACCGGGACTGGCGCGACTTTCTGGTGCGCAGCCTGGACGACTACGTGTCGGGCGAGCTGTACCACCTGCTGCAGACGGCACACATGGTCGGGCTGTTCACGTGCGTGTTTGTCAAGGCGGACCTGCGCGGCCGCATCCGCAGCGTGGCGAGCACGGAGGTGAAGCGCGGCATGGGCGGCCTGCACGGCAACAAGGGCGCGATCGCGGTGCGGTTCCTGGTGGACGACACGTCGCTGTGTCTGGTCAACTGCCACCTGGCGGCCGGGCAGTCGCAGGCGGCCCACCGGCACAACGACATCGCGGCGATCCTGGAGAGCGACTCGCTGCCGGCCGAGCGCGACCTGGCGGCCCGCATCGACAGCTTCGTGGGCGGCGGCGACGGCAGCATGATCCTGGACCACGAGCTGTGCGTGCTGAACGGCGACCTGAACTACCGCATCGACACCATGTCACGTGACACGGTGGTCGCGGCCGTGCGGGCCGGCAACCTGGCGAAGCTGCTGGAGCGCGACCAGCTGCTGGTGGCGCGGCGGCGCAACGCGGCCTTCCGGCTGCGGGCGTTTGAGGAGCTGCCGATCACGTTTGCGCCGACGTACAAGTACGACGTCGGCACGGACACGTACGACACGAGCGAGAAGAAGCGCAGCCCGGCCTGGTGCGACCGGCTGTTGTTCCGCGGCGGCAGGGCAGCCCGGGTGCGCCAGCTGGACTACCGGCGGCATGACGTGCGCGTCAGCGACCACCGGCCGGTGACGGGACGCTTTGCCTTTACGGTCAAGCGCGTCGATCCAAAGCGGCGGGTGGTGGCGTGGATGGAGTGCCAGCAGCAGTTTGAGGACCACAGGGAGCGCATGGTGGACGCGGACAAGTGAGTGGAGATGACAAAGACACCCGACACGTGACACATGAGAGGACACACATAGGACACACAGGACACACAGGACACACAGGACACACAGGACACACAGCTGACAAACAGAATGTACTATCTCACGCATGTCATCGGCTACGACGAGCCCACGAGCCGCGGCCTGGTCGACGAGCGGACAGGACGGCGGACGAGCCGGCGCAGCCCCAGCCGGCATCGCGAGTGACGGCGACAGGGGCCAGGCCGGCGCGGCGGACAAGACGGCACACGTCTTTCAGGAGCGCCGATCTGGTGTTTTTGTGTTTTTGTGTTTTTGTGTTTCCGTTTGGCTGAGAGAGACGGGGGTCGGGACAATGGGGTCTCGCGTGCGATAGGAAGAACAACGTCTCGCGGGAAAGGGCAAAAAAAGCAAGTTAAACCAAGACGAATAATGGACCAAAATAATGAGAGCTACAAGACAACTGAAGATGCATGGGCAGTGAGGCTTTGCTGCATGTCTTCTTCGGCCGAAACGCCTCCGAATCCCGTGTGTAAAGTACTCTGCCTCGCTCTTGCCTCTTGGACCAGTCTCCGGATTTGTCATCTCGGTGTCTGTCTCGTGAATCGCTGCTCCCGTCTGCGCTTCCCCTCGTCTGACGTCACCGGCAACAGCATTCACCGATGCGGACTTGCCCGTCTATAAAATGCTGCGCAGGATCGCTGCCGGACGTCTGTTCCACTCGGCATCGACAGCATCGGCTTCCACGACGCGCACCATGGCTGCCACACCGACCCGCTTCGTCGTCCGTCCCGACAACACCGGTCCCTGGCACACGCGCCAGACGGCCGAGGCCGCCCGGGTTGTGTCCTCGCTGCTGCAGGAGGACCTCGAGGTAAGCCGCGGCTTAGCAGCGGCCCAGCAGCGGCCGGTAGCTGCGTCTACGCCAACGTGCTGACCATCCAGTCCCACCACGTCTTCTTCAACGATCACGGCTTCCACGACCACATCCCCCACCACCTGCTGAGCCTCTACGGCACCGGGGCCCCGCCGGCGATGCTGCAAAAGGCCTACGACGACAACAAGGGCTACCAGCGGCCAGTCCAAGCAGCACACATCGACAGCAGCAGCAGCAGCAGCAGCAGCAGCAGCAGTGAGGACTGGTACGCGGCCGTGGGCAGCGGTCTGCTCGGCCGCCAGAGCCACTATGCCGACTTTCTGCGCTTCTTCCAGCAGGAGATGGCGGCCGACGACTGCAGCAGCAGCAGCAGCAGCAGCTGGCGCACCGTCCTGACGCGCCGCCTGCTGGCCGGCACGCCGGCGGCCGACGACCTGCTGGTGCGCCTGTTTGCCGTCTTCCTGCACCCGCTGATCCAGCTGCAGTACGGCCTCGCGTGGGAGCAGCCGGCCGCCGTGGCCCAGGGCCTCGCCCAGGCCGCAGTGCACCGGCTCGACGGCCTCGACTCGTTCCTCTTGCGCGCCGAGCAGGTTGCCGCTGCTGACGCTGGGACGGAGCCCGTCCCCACGATCCTCTCCCTCCTGGCCGCCGTGGCCGCCTCGGCCCGGCTGGCCGCGGCCGCGCACGGCGACGACGCCAACAAGCTGCGCGACGGCGTGCTGGCCCGCGCGGCCGACGCCCTCGTCGACGTCGCCGCCCGCGTCCGCGTGCTGCCCACCGCGGCCGACATTGCCGCCCGCACCGCCGAGATGGCCGAGGCCTGCGTCTTCGTCGCCGCCGCCGCCGCGCTGCATCCGCACAAGCAGCCCAGGTTCGACTTTTTCCTCATGTAAGATACGTCTTTCTTCCCTGCCCACGGCTCCTGCCACCCCGACTCATCCCCCTCACACAGACACCACGTCAACTCGATCCCCTTTTTCGTCGCCCTCAACCAGCTCGACTGGGTCCCGGCCGCCACCAAGGCCCGCCTGCTCGAGTGGAAGATCCGCCTCGACCTGGCCCAGTATGCCGCCTGCGCCTGTCCGCCCCTGGACCGGCTGCAGGCCCTGCGCGCCTACGGCCAGCCGGTGGACGACGCCGACAGCAGCAGCAGCGACAACAGCAACAGCAACAGCAACAGCAACAGCGCCGTCCCGAGCTCCATCTCGCGCGCAGCCGCCGCCGCAGCCGCCCGCTTCTTCCACATCCACGACGACGGCCACGCCATCAAGCTGGTGCTGGCCACGGGCCTGGCCGAGCAGCTTGTCCGCCCGTTTGCCGACGCCCCGTGGCGCATCCTGCCCGACCACCGCCTCTGGCAGAACGTCTACCGCCTCGAGGTCGAGTCCGTGCTGGCGTCAGGAAGCACTTGGGTGCGCACGGCCGGACTCGAGGAGGCCTGGAAGGTGAGCTGTTTCGCGGGCCGTCCTCGGCGACATGCTTGCTGACAACGTGCCGTGCAGGACGTCCCGGACATGTCGTAGCGGACACATGTGTCTTTGGGTGGTGTCCGAATATAAGGGTATGGAACAAAAGTATCTTGGCTGGTCATAAACGTATCTGTACTGTGGCCCCACTTAATCCGGAAAGTGCGGCGCACGAACGGGTGCCAGCTTGGGCCAATCAGGCGCCAGTAGTTAGTCCAGAAAATCAAAGCCTCCAATTGACGAGAGTTTCCGAAAAAACACATTGAGCCACGCAAAAACCCGCACCTCCGACCGACGTCTCGACCAAGCCTGCCCGCTCGCGCCATCCTGCCCGTCGTCTTCACAGCCCCGGAACGACCAGAACAAGACTCTGCCTAGAAACTACCGTCACAATGGTGCGCTCCCCCGTCCCGCCCTTGGCGCCCGCTTCTGGCTTTTCGCCGTGGCTGCATCTGCTGACTTGCCCCCTCCTTCTCGTCCCTCCAGGCTGCTACCGGCACCCTCTACAAGCAAGTCCCCCTCCCTGCCTGATGGCCGGCCGCTGTCGTGGTTCCTGCGTGGCCGCGATGCGCGCCGCGCCGTGCCCGCTGCTTCTAACACGGCTGCGCCCCCCCCGTCTGCAGCATCTTCTTCCGGAAGAACTACTCGATGCTCACCGTCGTCTTCGGCTCGGCCTTTGTCTTCCAATCGTGAGCACACCATTGCCGTTCCCCGGACGCCGTCGACGAGGGCTGTCTACGTGCTAACACGGTCTCCTCCCGCCTCTAGGCTCTTCGACACCGGCCTGAACAAGGTCTGGGACAACGTCAACCGCGGTGTATGGAACCCCTCACCCACGTCATTTGTCGTGCTGCTCTCCTGCTGTTGTTCCTGGCTAACGTCGTCCTAGCGGCAATGGAAGGACATCCGGTCCAAGTACGTCGAGGCTGAGGACGAAGAGTAAAGGCAAGGGTCGGACATGACAGAACGGGAGCAGCGAAGCGAACTCGATCACTCGGACCAGGAGGCCATCCTCGAGAAGGCGGCTACTGTACAGAATACGGACCGGACTAGGAGACTCTAGGAATTAAACCTCTTTTTTTTTTCTTCAGATAAAAAATGGCGACAGCCACTGCCTGATGTCCACGAGTGATTGTGTCAAGCAAAAGGACGTCTCTGCGAGGACGTCTCTGCGAGGACGTCTCTGCGACAACGTGCAATGCAACCGGCGTCTACGCACTGCTGACTCTGTAGCCTGCAGCCATTAGACCGACTGCAGCCCATCTCAAGTACCTCGAACACCCTGGATCAAGACAGATGTGTACACTTGTGTTTTGCGGATATATATAAAGACGAATTGCACAACGACGCCAAAGACAGATTATTCCGTCCCTAGAAGGGAAAAACGCAGAAACAAGAAATGGACGGATACGGATCAGCGACCGCAGCTGGGCCGTCGCTGTCGATCCAAACTGCGACAATCTCCCCTTTTTGTTTGAGTACTCGTCGAAAGACCGCTCCCTCCTTTCTCCAAACCAAACGCAGTTCGCTTTCCCAGTACCAACACCATCCCAATAAAGACACGCAAACGTGTGGTCCTTCGTTTTGCTGAGACACATGACTAAACCAGGTTGCTTCCCTATTTTCGTCTCCAGTTTCTCCCTTTTCTTTTCTTTTCTTTTCTTTTTTTTTTGGTCGGCTTTTCCTCCTCTTCCTTTCATTAAACGACGAAAGCAGCTTGCGCAAGAATGCAACAGAAACCAGGTCAAGGCGAGCGCTCGTAGTGCAACAGGACCGCTCCGGACCCTCGATTTCCGAGAGCCAGCGGTCCTGTGACGTGCTGGACAGAGAAGCAAGAAAGGGAAGGCAAACAAAAAAAGATAAGAGAAGTGCACAAACAAGAAGATCAAATAATCGGAAATAAAATGGAAATAAGGGCGCTTCGGGAGGATGTTGTCGTGGTATCATATGTCGCGCCTGCAGCAGGTCTCCGGCTGGAGTCGAGGTTATGGCTTGGGCGATGCCGGCTGCTCCGCTTCTGACGGTTCGGAGGCTTCTTGCAAGGCCTGCTTTGCTGTCTGCACCGCGATCGCCGCCTCGTCGCCGGATGCGCCGTTTGCCGCCTCCTTGGCCGCTTCGCTCGCAGAGGCTTCGTCGCCGTATTCCATCTTCATGTCCGCCTCTTCGAGGACCACGCCTTTGTTGGCATCCTTGTTGGCATCCTTGTTGGCATCCTTGTCTTTGGCCGAGCCGGCGTCCTCGCTCGAGCTTCTCGTGTCGGCAGCGACGTCT
Source organism: Grosmannia serpens (assembly GCA_029299595.1). NCBI lineage: Eukaryota > Fungi > Ascomycota > Sordariomycetes > Ophiostomatales > Ophiostomataceae > Grosmannia > Grosmannia serpens. Next base: position 8,864 of record JANSMH010000144.1, read on the forward strand.
GTCGGCGCGTCGGCCGTCGTGTCCATGGGACCATCCGCGACCGGCGACGAGAGACGCGCCCTCTTGGCCCGTCCGTTTTCATAGGCGCCGAGGGCAGTTTTTGACTCTGCCAGCTCCAGCTCCAGCTCGTCCAGGCGCCGCTTCAGCATGTTCTCCCGCCGGTGGCTCTCTTCGAGCTGCGAGCGCAGCTGTGTCTCCGACTGCGTCAGCAGCTCGACCTGTGACCGCAGCTGCGCTTCGGCCGCCTGGTGGCTCGCGTCCTGGCCGTCCTGGCCGGCGCCGCTCCCATAGGGCGGCTCGTAGTGGCCCAGACGGCGCTGGATGAAGTCGTTGATGACCTCCAGCTCGGCCACGCGAGTCTTGAGGCTCGAGTTCGCAGCAAGGAGCTGGTCCTGGTTCTGCGGGTCCAGGCGATCGCCGTTCACGGGCGACACGGCACGGCCGGGAGACGTTCCCGACGCGCCAAACGGCTGGAGGTGTTGGCTCTGGTATTGCCCGTCGTCGAGCATCGGGTACGCGCCCGTCGACGTGTGTGCGTACATTCCTGACGCCGCGCCGCCCAGCGAGTGGTCACCTCCGTCGATATGGCCGTTTGACTTCTGCGACACCCGCCGCGCGGTGAGCGCGGCCGCAGCGTAGGCCTGGCTCTGGAGATCTACAACGCCGTTCTGGTCGACGCCCGCAGTGGCGGCCGCGACAGCGGCAGCATTCTGCGGAGAGACACCGTGTCAGCAGCGACGGGCAGCGAGGAGGGCAAGCAGGCTGGGCGCAGATAAGGCCAGATAAGGAGGCGGAAAGGGGGGCTCGCGAACCTTCTTCTTCATGGCCAGGTCTGGTCGCATCGACGTCTTGACCCGGTTGCGGCTCTTGATGACATCGGTCTTGAGGGAGATGGGCCGCGGGCGGCCGTGCAGCTTGAGGAAGAGACCGCAAGCATTGCACAGGACGGAGCCCATCTCGTCGCGCCGCCACAACGGCGTGGTCGAAGTCGCGCAGTTTTGGCATATTGGCTGCGTGGTTTCGCGATCGTGGTTAGCCATGGTTGCCATCTTCCTGAGCTGTCTGGGGTCGTCTCTTGGGGGTCCTGATTGTGCAATCTGCCGGAGGGTGATGGGTATCTGTGAATCTCAATGGGGAATGCGAAGGATAAGAAGGGGGGGCGGTGGAGTTGATGTCGGCCAGATGATAAGGAGGTCAAAAAAAAACCTTTATCGGTTGTGCCGATATGAGATTACACATTTGGTGTGGTTTGGGCATTTTTTAATTCGGGGGGATGGGAAGAGTGGGTCTGTGTACATAAGAATTGATAAGGAAGGAAGGGAGGGGTGGAATTAGGAGCGCGGCTTCTGATTGCTCAGCATTGCTGTTATCGGGATTGGCTGGCCAAGTAGCATGGATCGTCGTCCAACCTACTGCGTAGGAACAATGAATGACACACAGCAGCTGTCCATACGGACGCTAGCAGGGCTCTTCCTCTTGGTGCTGATTGCCGGGTCATAACAGGATGAAAAGAGAGACAAACGGCCCCGGCACAGGCACAGGAACCAGCGCGAGCCGCACGCGCGCGCGCGCTGCGCAATTTTTCTGTTTATTTTCTCACTTACCAGATTTCCAGTGGAGGCACCGGTCGACGTGGCTGCGGGCGATGAGGAGCTGGAATGCAGGGCCGATAATCCTGCCAAGGCAGTCGACATTGCCATTGTTGCCGGCCTGTAAAATGGGAGGGAGAGGGGGATAGGTCAGACCGGGAAACGAGAGCAGGCCAGGGTGCCTTGTCTTACTTTGGCTGTGGAGAGCTCCGGCCAGACACGCCGGTGCCCATGGCGAGGGCGGAGATTCCAGGCAGCTGGGCGAGCGACGCCTGGGTCGATGCCGAGCTCGGCCGCGATATGGGCTCCAGCGCTGCGGGCGCCGGCAGTCCGTGGACAGCGTCGTCCACCATCATCCGTAGGGGGGCAAGATCGAGGCTGGGGTCGGGGAGGGCCGTCAGTGCCAGCTGGGACATAGGCGGCGGGAGAAACGAGATGTCGGCGGGAGCCAGCGTGTTTGCGCAGGGCGGCTGGACGGGGGAGAGAGAAAGGAGGGGTGCAGGCGGAAGCAGCGCGACGAGGACGGCCGTAGGCGGCTCAACGCGATGTATCGACGGCTGACCGAGGCCGCGAGAGGTTGCGATGCTGCGCGTCGTCGACCAGGCCGGGTAGAGGCGGAATATAGTGTTCGTTCAGGTTCTTCTCAGGGAAGCGGTCGACAGGAATCGGAAGACGGAAGCGGCTCGTCGAGACGGAAAAGCAGGGCTGGAAGATCTGTCTTTGCAAAATCGGGATGTGAGGGGGCGAGACAGAGGGACGACAGGGCCGAAATGGCGGCAAGGCGACGTTCAAGGGCCCCTTGTTGGGTGAAGCTGCCGGTCAGTGCTGAGGCAAAAGATTGGCCTGTGGACTCCACAAATTCCAGATGAGAAGGCGGCGGCGGCACGAGACGTTTTAGGGAGGGGGAAAGATCGGGTTACTTTCGCAAAACGCGCAGACATGCACGAATAAGGACAACAAAAAGTATAAAATGATGAACGGGAAGGTGCCAGGCGTGTCGTATGCCAAGGTAGGCTTCTACAGGTGCATACGAGTAGCACTTGCCCCGGGCCTCAGACCTCATCGTAAGATATGCTACGAAAATTTTCTTGCAATTACCTAAGTCGAACCGGCAACTCCAGAGGCCCATTGGTCTGCAGCCGACAGGACCGCTGTTCCAATCTCCCGCAGGCAGCCTTGTGGCAATATGCAGTCCCCCCAACGCAATCGGGCGCCGGCGTCATTCGCATCTGTACGTGCAAGATCGATGCTTCCGGCTCTCTGTCGCGCGCACTACGCCTTATCAATACATAGTAGTGCCGGCTTTCTGTATCGCGGTCGATACTATGTACGTGTTCATTCGCGATGGGGCGTATTATCAGATTGTGTTGAAACTCGTATCTTATGCACAGCCTATGATTGGCTTCACAGTTCAAAGTGGGGCGCTCTATTTTCCATTTAATTTTCCCATGTTTTTTTAAAAGAAAAAGAAAAAAAAGCCAGAAGCTGGTTATCTTATCGAGAATTCTTCAGTGCAACTTTTTTTTTTTCTGCTCGACCAACTGGACGACGACCTGACTAGAATCATTGCAAACAGCAATACGTGCTTCTGCACGCATCGAAACCCTGCGGAGCAAGCCGACGCCTTTTTTTTCTTTTCGTCTTTTTTTTTTTTCCTTTTCGCTTCTTCTCTCTCACGCGGCGTCCGGCCTGTTCTCGCCATCCCCACACGGCCGCCATGCCGTCGAATCACGAAAAGGACAAGCCGTGGGACACGGAGGACGTGGACAAGTGGAAGGTGGAACCGTTCAAGCCGGAGGACAATGTGGGCGGCAGCTTTCTGGAGGAGTCGTCGTTCTCGACGCTGTTCCCCAAGTACCGCGAGGTGTACCTGCGGGAGGCGTGGCCGGGCGTGACGCGGGCGCTGCAGAAGAACGGGATCGCGTGCGAGCTGGACCTGGTGACGGGCACGATGACGGTCAAGACGACGCGGCGCACGTTCGACCCGGCGGCGATCCTGAACGCGCGGGACCTGATCCGGCTGCTGTCGCGGTCGGTGCCGGCGCCACAGGCGCTGCGGGTGCTGGAGGAGGGCGTGGCGGCGGACATTATCAAGATCCGCAGCCTGGTGCGCAACAAGGAGCGGTTTGTGAAGCGGCGGCAGCGGATCCTGGGGCCGGGCGGGTCGACGCTCAAGGCGCTGGAGATCCTGACGGAGACGTACATCCTGGTGCAGGGCGGGACGGTGGCGGCGATGGGGCCGTTCCGGGGGCTCAAGGAGGTGCGGCGGGTGGTGGAGGACTGCATGGCCAACGTGCACCCGATCTACATGATCAAGGAGCTGATGGTCAAGCGCGAGCTGGCCAAGGACCCGCAGCTGGCGACGGAGAGCTGGGACCGGTTCCTGCCCAACTTCAAGAAGCGCACGCTGAGCAGGCGGCGCGTGCCACACAAGGTGGCGGACAAGGCCGGCAAGCCGTACACGGCGTTCCCGCCGGCGCCGGAGAAGAGCAAGGTCGACCTGCAGATCGAGACGGGCGAGTACTTTCTCAGCAAGGAGGCCAAGAAGCGGGCGGCGGAGACGGAGCGGCAGGAAAAGGCGCACCAGAAGAAGGAGGAGAAGAAGCGCGAGCGGGAGAGGGACCTTGTGCCGCCCGAGGAGGGCGATGCCAAGAAGCGCAAGAAGAAGAAGCGGAAGACGGAGGAGGCAGCGGAGTAGAAGGGCAGGGGGGGGGGGAGTACGTGGGTTTGTGTGCTGCAGGCTCGTGCAGGCTTGTCAAGTATTACACATTTCGGTTTTAGGCTGGCGTACAAAAATTATAGCGTTTCATTTCTGTGTACGAGTTCGGAACAGGACATGCATGGCGCAGAGCAGCAGAGCAGCAGAGCCCCCCCACGGCACCTCACAGCCTGGCGTCGGCCGGGGCGTCGAACTCGAGGACGAGCTTGCCGAACTGGCGGCCGGCCCTGAGGTCGTCAAAGAGGCCGTCGATGGCGGGCAGGTTTTCGGGGGAGAGGCCGCCGTGGACGGCGCGGCTGACGACGGGGCGGATGTGGTGGCGGCCGACAAAGGCGACGAGGGCGCGGAACTCGGCGCGGGAGCCCATGGTGCAGCCCTTGAGGTCGATGTTGCGGAGGACGGCCTGCATGAGCCAGTCGAGGCGGGGGCCGACGGTCATGCCGTAGGAGGCGATGGTGCCGCCGGGACGGAGCAGGCGGCAGGCGCGCCGGACGATGTCGCCGCCGGCGCCGTCGACGACGACGTCAAAGAGCGGCCGGTCGGGCGGCAGCAGCGCGAGCAGCTGGCGGTCCCAGTCGGCGTCGCGGTAGGAGGCGCCGCCGCTGGTGCCGAGCTCGTCGCGGGCGCGGGCGAGCTTGGCGGCGTCGCCGGACGTGACGTAGACGCGGCAGCCGTGGGCGACGGCGAGCTGGGCGGCGGCGATGGCGACGCCGCCGCCGATGCCGGTGACGAGCACGTTGCGGCAGCCGCGGCGGCCGTCCGGCCGGTCGATGCCGCTCTTGGTGACGAGGGCGCGCCAGGCCGTCAGCCCGACCAGCGGCAGGGCGGCCGCCTCGGCCGGCGTCAGGTGGGCCGGCGCCAGCTCCAGGTCGTCCTCGGGCACGCACAGATAGTCGACGGCGGTGCCGGCCGTCGTGCCCACGGCCGCGCCCAGCGCCGTGAAGCGTGCCGCGTCCTCCGGGCCGTCCGGGTCCGCCGTCCAGTGCCGGATGGGCGCCAGCACCACGCCCGCGCCCACGACGGCCACGTCGCGCCGCCGACAGCCCGCGCCCACCTCCTCGACGGTGCCGTAGCCGTCGGCCAGCAGCGGGTGCGCAAACGAGATGCCCGGGTACTGGTGCTGCCGGATAAACAGGTCGCGGTGGTTCAGCGCCGCCGCCCGCATCCGCACCAGCAGCTCGCCCGCGCCCGGCCTCGGCCGCGCAATCTCGTCCAGCTGCAGCCTGTCGTCGTCCCCCGCCCGTCAGCACCGCGCTGCGCTGCACCGCACCGCGCTCGGGAGAGGGGGGGAGGCTCACGGATAGTAGACCTGGCCCGGCTTGCCGGGCACCTGCTTTACGGTCAGAACGTGAGGCATCGTCTTGCCCGTCCGGTCGGTGTCAAGGCAGCAGAGAACCGCTCAAATGTTCTCGCCTGGTTTTTGCGAGACGAAAAGCACCGGCTGGCCGTTTGTCCATTCTGCTGCCGGCAGATCGCCGCAAGATGTCTGCTTTTACCGTGGGGTCTGCAAAATACAGGCGGAGAGACCGCCCATCGCCGCTGCCGTGCACCCCGCATTTCCCGCTAACCTCGGCATGTACGAGTCGCGCTGATTTGTAAACTTGTTCCTGCCTGCTGGCAATGTTCACTCTACAGGCAGGCTCTTTCCACCGTTGCCGCCATGACGGCTACAGTCATATCGGCCTTCTTCGTCCCCGAGCTGATCGTCTCGGAGACAAAAGAAGGTTTGCGCTGCCTGGCAGCGATCCCTCCTAATCTGACGCTGTGCTCCGTCTCGGATGCAACCCTGGCTCTGACGCCGGTCAGCCATCACCCTGGTCGGGGCTGAGAGATCCTGGTCGTTTGGCTGACCAGGACAATGCACATTCTGCAGACTACGAGTACTCCATTCGATAGATATACGAGTAGGACTCGTACTGCTCCTACTATGTATACAACTCATAACTGGTCTTTCCACGGCCCGGACAGTCCTGTCCATTATAGGTTAGACTTCTGTCCGGCAGTCCACTCTCCTCCCAACATGATGGTCGCCGAACAGTTCCATCCTAACAAACTGACGAATACTACACGTGTGGGCCACACTCGCTTGATCGGTGAGCTGTCTGAACAGAACCTGCATGAAGGTGATGCCCTGGCACTTCGGCGTACTACTATGCACGGCTCTCATCGGCCATCCCTGGCTCTCTCTTTCTCTGCCTCTGTCCCTCTCTCTTTCGCTCCCTCTGTCCCCTCTCTCTGTCTCTCCCCGTCTCCCTCTCTCTCTCTCTCTCTCTCTCTCCCCCTCTCCCCCTCTCTCCCTCTCTCCCTCTCTCCCTCTCTACCTCTCTACCTCTCTCTCTCTTTCTTTCTCGCTTTCTCTTTTCCCTCTCCTCCTCTCCAATTCGGGGACTGGGTGCCCGGGCGATGGAGAGGCGTAAAATATTTCTTCTCCCTCCCCACACACTCTTGACCCCATCCTCTAGTTTCCGGCCCCTAGCACTAGAAAACCCCCTCGACGCAACCCTCTGGCGTCTTGAAAGGCCGGGTTCATGCCGCCGGAAACTGCAGAGCAGGGCTATACAGACATGTCGCCGTCCATCCCATGCACGGAAATACTCGCATGATAACCACCATTTTGTAAACCCACCGTATATAAATAACGACATATCCACGGACGGTCGCGCCGTATCTGATTTCCACCAGCCTCTATCTACCCCTTTTTGGGGCTGCCTTCCTCTACTTCTTCCTTATATCAAAATTCAAAGCGGCAGCAGCGACCCTTTCCGGTCTTTCCTCTCGCCTGCCCCGCGCCACTTCCCTCCTTCCTCGTTTATTACTTATCCAGTCTCTTCTCCCTGCTCACACGCTTCCATTTCTTTCTCTCTCACCATCTTTCTCGCCATCTCTCTCTCTCTCCCTGCATCCGTTCGTTCTACCTGCTCACCCGCTCATGGCTGCCACCGTCATCACCGGGGCCGCCTTTGGCGTAGCCCTCACCGTCTCCGGCGTCGACCAGCCAGCGGTGATTCTCGGCCAGCTCAAATGGGAGAACTACCACATGCTTCAGGCCTTTCTGACGGCCACGGCCGCCAGCGCCGTCGTTGCCTCTGCTGCCAACGGTCTCGGCTACGCCGACCTGGCGCCTCGCCAGTACGCCTCCCGCGGCTGGTTCGCCGCCTACGACGGCAACATCGTCGGCGGCCTTGCTCTCGGCGTCGGCATGGCTCTGTCGGGCGCCTGTCCAGGCACCGTTCTGGGCCAGACTGCCCTCAACATCCATTCGGGCTACTATGCGCTGGCTGGCGGTCTTGCGGGCGGCGCCGTCTGGGCGGCCATTCTCCGGCCGCGCCTGGCCCGGCTGAAGCAGGCGGCCGAGGAGGCGAAGAAGACCGCGGCAGCTGCCGCCGGGAAGGCTCCAGAAGCACTGCCGGAACCAGCCCGTCCGACCACCGTGCCCGCCCTTCTGGGCATCTCGACAGGCACGGCACTGGTCGCCTTCGAGGTCCTGCTGGCGGCCGTGGTCGGCGGCTCGACGGCCGCCTTTGGCCCCGGCCCATACGCCACGCTGTCGCCGGTTGTCGGCGGCCTGCTGATCGGCCTCGTCCAGCTGTTCTCCGTCGCCGTGCGCAAGACGACGCTGGGCGTGTCCGCCGTCTACGAGGACTTTGGCGACTGGCTGGTGTGCGCCACGGGCTGCGACGGCGCCGGCAAGATGCCCGCTGCCAGCTCCGTCCTGTTTGCGCTGGGCATCATGGCCGGCAGCCGTGCCGCCACCGTCCTCTTCCCGGCCCTTGTCGCGCAGTACGCAGCCGCGACGGCCGCGCTGTCGATCTCGCCCGCCGCGGCCGTGCTGGGCGGCTTCGCCATGGCGCTGGGCTCGCGCATCGCCGGCGGCTGCACGTCTGGACACGGCATCAGCGGCATGTCGCTGCTGTCGCTGTCGAGCTTCATCACCATGGGATCGGCCTTTCTGGGAGGCGGCATCGTGGCTCGACTCCTGTAACCGCGACTAGACCGCCGTCCATAGCTGTCACTGTTTCCATTTGCTATCCACACTCGTACGTTGTATATTCTAGACCATCGGCGCTTTTGCCTTTTTATACCCACTCAAAATATGACGAGTTTTTTTTCTGTTCACCCTGCACTTACATGCAGAGCCAAAGGTCGCCGATTGACAGCAGTGGCTCTGCAACGATGGGGGACCCACAAAAATCCCTGCACAATGCTACCCTTGTCGACGTCCCGGGGTGCTGGTCGTCGTCGGCGACCATGCCAGCTGTCGAGGTCCCCGAGAGGGCCCCAGGAGTCGTGCATTGTGCATACGTCGTATGTGACTGCGCGTGGCGATTGCACAGGCACGTCACGTCGGCTACGAGGGCGGAGCCAACACGGCGACATCTGGCGTCGCCGCGTCGGCGCTCTTCCGCGGCCGCCGCGCCGTCACCTCCACCTCGATCAGCATCGCCTCCTCCAGCAGGCCGGCCTGCACCATCGTGGCTGCCGGCCGGGCGCCGCCATCGCCGCCGAACCACTGCTGCAGCACCGGCCACGTCTGGGGAAAGAGGCCGCGGTCGGGCAGGATGTAGCGCACGCGCACGACGTCGGCAACCGTCACGGGCTCGTACTCGTCGTCCGGGGCCACCTGGGCGAGTGCGGCGGCAATGTTGCGCAGCGCCTGGTCGGCCTGGTCGGCGGCCCCGGCGCGCAGCTCGCCGGTGGCGTAGTCGTAGCTACGAGCAGGCACCGTCAGCCGTTTGTCGTGTCGCCCAAATGGGCCCATGGCCGGCCCTGCAGCCAAGCACGTACCCTGTGCAGCCCGAGACAAAGACCCAGTCACCAGAGACAATGGCGCGTGAATAGCCGATCTGGGCCTCAAAGGCCGAGCCGGAGCTGATCACCTGGCGATCCGGGGCCATGTCTGGTGACGAGGGTGACGGGGGTGACGAGGGTGACGGGGGTGACGAGGGTGACGGGGGTGACGAGGGTGACGAGGGTGACGAGGGTGACGAGGCTTGTGAGGAGGAGGCTTCGGGTTCCACGACGGTGGACAGGACAGCCGAGTTCCTTAAATGCTGTTTTGAATCGTGGGTCCTTCGTCCTATGAGTCATGGCAACAGCCGCTACCGTAGATAGCTTATCATTGAGATTGATTTCGCATACGAGTCTTTTTCACAGTCCCTTGAAAGCATGGGCTCCATGTGCTGCTGTCTAAAAAGGGTATCTCGATATTCGCCTAGATTCGGTTGGTATTCTCCCCACCTCCCCCGTGTTCTACCGGCAAGACTAGCTGGCACGGGATCGTTGCTGTTTGAGTGCTCCTGGCTGCGCGGCGGTACTCATGTAAACTGCCTGCCCATGAGCAGCTCGTAGTAGGTCCTCTGGTCCATCTCGCTGCCGAGCAACGGGTCTGCTTCGGCATTGTCCGCCACCGGGTCCGGGTTGTAGCTGATGGCCAGGAAGTCGTTGAGCGTTTCGTCGGGCGCAAATCCCAGCGAGCCCAGCGTCTGCGAGAAGCTGTTGGACCTGTGACAGGGTTAGCCGGGACGATCTCGCCTCGACAAGCAGCCGCATGGAGAGGGTACGCACGACCGCGCGGCATCGCGGGCAACAATGTCTGAGAAGGACATGGGGCCCAGCCCGAACTCGGCAAGACTGCTCTGAGACGGCTGCCTGTCGCCGTCGTCTTGCAACGGCAGCGGCACCGGCGCGCCGCTCTGCGGCTGGGCGGGGCCAGGCTCGGGGTCGGGCTCCAGCAGACTCGGCTCGTGCACGGCGAAGGCCGTCGTCGTTGCCATTGCTGGATATGCCGAGAGCGGATGTGGATATCCGTCCGGGAGTGCGGCATCTGGTAGCAAGGGCAGCACAGCCGACACTGATTGCGGTCTCTGTGCTCGGGTTGCTGTTGTTGCTGCTGCTGCTGCTACTGCTGCTGCCGCCTTTGTCGTCGTGGATCTGGGCCGCGTCAGAGAGACTGCGGCATGGCCGTTGGAATCGGCCGCTCCCTCGCCCTCGGCATCGGCAGCAGCAGTGCTGCAGACACCAGCATCGTCGCCGGCGTCGGAGCCTCCTCCGTCGTCGCCGAAAAAGGTCTTGAAGACGGTGCTCTGCTGCCAGGCCTGGATGAAAAACTCCTGCTGCTGGGGGTCCCGGATGGCACGGACGAGACGCTTGCCTTCCGGCTGCTTCAGATAGCCCTCGACCACGGGCCCCAGGCTTGGAATCAGGGTCAGGGCGGCACCCCAGGCGGCAGCACTCTCTCGCATCGTGTGCAGGGCGCTCCTATAGCCCTGGGCGGGCCCTCGCTTCTTCTGCGGCCGCAGATAGAGACACGACTTGCCGTGCCGCTGGCAATAGCTGCACCTGGGCTTTGCATTCTGGCGATGAGGGTCAGCATCGAGTAAGGAGAGGGCGCTGGAGAATGCCGGCTACGGAACGGGCCCATACTCACGTCGCAGGGCTGGTGGTTGGTATGACAGAAGTCGCATCTGGCAGGCGATCAGGAAACGATAGAGCAACAGCGGGGCATTGGAGACAGAAGCAGAAGCAGGATGGCGGGCAGGACTCACGCTCGCGAGCTCTTCTTCCTCTTCCGGGGGTTTGCATTCGATCCTTCCGTGGACTCACTGTGCGGCAGCAACTCATCCACCACAAAATACGGATCGCGCCGGTCCATGGTCGGGTAGTTCCCACGGCCCAGGCCTCATCCGGCACAGCCAAGCGGGCGGTGGCCACAGCCGCCTGTGCAGCTAGACGGGAGCGTACGTATTTCGACGACGCGCCGGGCAACGACAGCACTATCCCGTCCTCGTCCCCTTCATGCCTCGGCAGCAGTCAATCAGAGGCGGCAGACGTCCTTGTCTGCACGACAGCCGGGGGCGCCTGGGCATCTGACGGTCGATTGGTTCAGCAGCACGTGGCGAAGGTTTGCGCGCCCGGTGTGCGTGCTTATCCGTTTTGCAGCCGACTTCTGCGTGTTGTCGTGTTGGGAGGCTTCCCATGAACGACGTTCGGCAGAAATGCGGGTGGAGAGTTCCGTGCGCCGGCGTGTGCTGTGCGGTCATTGGCTGGCCATCGCGCGTAACCCCAATGATTAGTCAGCCGTTCTCTGAGTCTTTGCCGACTTCCCCAATTGGCCACGGTGAATGGCAGGTGGAGTCCGTCGCACTTGCCGGCAGTGGTGAGGCCAATCTAGATAACCCGCCGAGTATTGGTGTTCGCAGCTGCCGAAAGCGTATTGCGCTGCTGCTGCTGCTGCTGCTGCTGCTGCTGCTGGCAACCTGATTGCTGCTCCAAGTCCTATCTCGAGCGCTGGAGTGGGCGCTTTCCGGCCAGATTTATTTCACCTTTTTGCCCTCGCGGACAAGACGCCAAACCGAGAGGTCGCATACGGCATACTGCTGCCAGGCGTGATGTGAGGCGCATGATCAGCCGGCGCGGAGAAGACCAAAGCAGATACAAGGGCAAAATCGAGGGTGGCTGTTCGTTTCTCGAGAGGTCTTTCGGCCTCGATGTTGTCCAGCTAAGCTGCTGGCCAACGACTTGGGAGAAACGGGAGACGGCACGCAGGCTGCGGCCGAGCATCCGGACAAGTAGCCGGCCGCCATGGCCGAGCAGACCGAGGGGACGGACTCTGCGACGACGATGACGACGACGATGACGACGACGCCGCCGGCACCGTCGCCCGCTGCACTGCCGGCAGGGCCAGGGCGACACGGCTTCGACCCGGAAGCGTCGATCGTGCTGGTGGGCTGCCGCGGGGCGGGCAAGCGGTCGCTGGGGTTCATCGGGGCGCTGCACCTGCGGCGGCGGCTGGTGACGGAGGACCACTACTTCGGGCAGGCGACGGGCGAGACGCGGGCGGCGTATCTCGGGCGGCACGGGCGGGAGGACTTTGTGCGGCGCAGCGCGGAGGTGTTCCGGCAGATGCTGGCGGCCAACAGCCGGCGCTGCATCATCGAGTGCGGCATGGGCAGCCTGACGGGCGAGGCGCAGGAGGCGCTGCGCGGGTACTGCGGCACGCACCCGGTGATCTACGTGCACCGCGAGCGCGAGCAGATCCTGCGGTTCGTCGACGCGGCCGACGCGGACCAGCTGCTGCGGGCCGACGAGAGCCACCGGCGGTGCTCCAACCTGGAGTACTACAACCTCACGGAGGAGTCGGGGGCAGGAGCAGGAGCAGGAGCAGGAGCGGTGGACGGCGACAGGGACAGGGACAGCCCGCCGGAGCGCCACGGCCACCAGGGCGCGTCGCCGGGCCTGCTCTGCGTCAAGGAGGACTTCACGCGCTACCTGGACCTGCTGCAGGGCCAGACGTGGCAGCGCCAGTGGGCCGAGAGCCCGTTCTCGCTCAACGCGGTGCCGCCCGAGCTGCGCAGCCACTCGTACGCGCTGCGGCTGCGGCTGTCGTACCTGCTGGACATGGACCTGGCGTGGGAGGACTACGAGGCGTGCGGCGACTGCGTGGAGCTGGTCGTCGACTGCTGGCCCGACGACCTGGCCAACCTGGTGGCGCGCCAGGTGGCGCTGATCCGCCGCCGGCTGGCCATGCCCATCATCTACCAGGTGGAGGAGAAGCCGCGCGGCGCGCGCAGCCGGCCGCTCGCCGAGCGCGACCGCGTGGACGGCGAGCTGCTCGAGCTGGGCCTGCGGCTCAACGTCGAGTACATCAGCCTGGACCTGCAGCGCAGCCCCGGCCTCGTGCAGCGCGTGCTGGCCCGCCGCGGCCGCACGGCCGTCATCGGCAGCTTCTGGTTCCCCGGCCTGGGCGCGCCGCCGTGGTCGGCCGACGAGCACGTGCGCAACTACGAGCGCGCCCGCGCCCTCGGCTGCAGCATCGTGCGCATCGTGCGCTTCGACCGCGGCGGCGAGCAGCCCGCCGACGGCCCGGCCGCCTTCCGCGCCCGCCTGGCCGCGCTCGTGCCCGACCCCAAGCCGCTGCTCATCGCCTACGACTACTCCATCCTCGGCATGTGCACCCCGGCCCAGAGCCGCGTGCTCGTCCCGGCCAAGCACCCCCGCTCGCTGCGCCACCACGACCACCTGGCCACCGTCACCACCATGCCCTCCTCCCTCCACCACCTGTTCCGCACGCGCCAGCTCGACGCCCTGGCCTTCTACACCGTCGGCTCGCACATCGCCTACTCCATCACGCCCGCCGTCAACGCCGCCGCCTTTGCCTTTACCGGCCTCGGGCACTCCTGCCGGGCTGCCCAGTGCTCCACGCTCGACGAGCTCGGCGCCCTCTTCCTGCACCCCGGCACGCGCGCCAACGAGACCTTTGGCGGCGCCACCCTGGCCGCGCCCTTCAAGGTCGCCATCCGGCCCTTCCTCAAGCTGCAGAGCCAGCACGCCGCCGCCCTGGGCGCCGTCAACGTCATCCTGCCGCTGCGCGGCCGCTCGGCCGCCGTGCTGGACCACGCCAACGCCCGCAACCGCGGCGGGCCCTGCAGCGAGTTCTACGGCGACAACACCGACTGGCGCTCCATCTACAAGTGTCTGCAGCGCGCCGTCAGCCCGCGCAACGTCGTCCAGCCCTCGCGCACCACCGGCCTCGTCATCGGCGCCGGCGGCATGGCCCGCGCCGCCATCTACGCCCTCATCCAGCTGGGCTGTCGCCACATCTTTATCCACAACCGCACGCCCCAGCACGCCCTCGACGTCGCCACCCACTTTGACGACTGGGCCCGCGCCCAGGGCCTGGCCGCGTCCGCCGCCGGCCCCGCCGCCCACGGCCCCGTCAACGGCGGCAGCGGCAGCAGCAGCTCCAGCGCGCATCGCCATATATGTCACGTGCTCCACTCCCTGCGCGATCCGTGGCCCCCAGAGTTCCAGCCGCCGACCATGGTCGTGTCCTGCGTGCCCGCCGTCAACGCCGACGGCAGCCCCAAGGCCGAAGACTTTGAGATGCCGAGCCAGTGGCTGACCAGCCCGACCGGCGGCGTCGTTGTCGAGGTGAGAAGGGAGAAGGGCCCCGATCCCATACCTCTTGTTGTCTGTGGCTGTTATGCTGACTAATAACAGCTCGCGTACGATCGCCTGGTCACGCCCCTTGTCGCGCAGATGCAGGCCCTGCGCGACTCCGCATCGCCCGCCTGGGTCGTCGTCGACGGGCTGGAGATTGTCAGCGAGATGGCCATCGAGTCGTTTGAGCTGCTGACCGGCCGCATGGCGCCACAGCGCCTGATGAAGACCGTCTGCCGCCAGGCGTGGCAGGATCAGCAGCATCGACGCGCCCTGCCGCTGCCATGACCGACGGACGGACACGTGGGCAAGAATAGGGACGATGGCGTAATGACGGAACGGAACTGCATGTCAGGATAACTAGGAAGAAGCCGTTGTGCCGTGAATGCATGTATGCGAATACCACTATATCGGGGTCCACACAAATAATATTTCCCCCCTCACCAGAAAAAAATATTTTCTTCTCCTTCTCGCCCTTTTCACCCTTCTCGCCCTCCTCCATGCAACGTCCAGTGCAAGCTCGATTACGGCTACAGACGTCTCGTCATGACAGCAAAAATGCTCATGGGCCAAAAATGAATACCACCGTGTGGATTATGGTATTATAATATGCAAGCGCTACTGACTTCTGCGATCAAGTGATGCAGCAGTGACCTCATTACAAAACAGTATGCAACCAGATGGGATTCGGGTACCAATCATCGCATCCAAGAGAGCAGACATTGTCTCTCGAGGGTCTGGTTCGGAGAAGGGGGAGACCAGTGTCTTCTAGCCCAGCGGGCCAGCTCTTGAAGAAACAGTCGAGATCCGAACCGGGCAGCAGCAGCGCTTGAATCACGTCAAAGCATGAATCATGACACATGGAGCGTCCGAGAAGAGAAGGGGGAAAGATGGAGAACCCCAGATCCATACCAGCCGAAAACACTCACAGCAGACTGGGACCTGCGCGTGCTCGACTTAACCGCTAAATGCTCGCACACCCAACTCCTGAAAAAAAAAAGTCATCAAAAAAGATTATGGGTAACGGATGGTGGGAAAGAATGAAAATAAAACAGAAAAAACAGAGGAGGCAGAAGGGAATGCCAAGACACAAAAAAGGGGCCGACGGATCTGAGAGGCCACCGCGGCCGCGATCCCGGACCAGTGTCCGCGGCTCTCAGACCAGCTCAAAGTCCTCCTCGTCGACGACCTCGATGAGGTTGGCAGTGCCAGCAGCCGCAGGGTTCGTGCGGGCGGCGGCGGCCTTGCGCAGGATCTGGCGGACCCTGCGGCCCTTGACGGCATTGCCGTTGCCGTCGAGCACCTCATATTCCCTCTCGACCAGCATCTCCGTGGCCCGGACGTGGGGCTTGACAAACACGTCGAGGGTCAGGACGGGCGGCGGCGAGTCGGTGTTGTCGAAGCTGTACAGGAAGCCGCTGCCGTCGGGGGAGATGGGCGACTTTGTCGCGATACCGAAGCCGCCTGCCTTGGATGCCCGGTACGTCGGCGACCATATCAGGTCGCCGCCGGACCGGGACGCGTCCCGGATCTCCTGGCGGGCATTCGTGCTGACGCGGACGCGCGAGGCTGGGAGCATCCAGTTGGCGCGATTACACTTGACGATGTTGGGGTTGGGCTTGACGGAACTGTGGTGTCTGCAGGGGGAGAGAGAGAGAGAGAGAAAGACAAGAGAAGGTCAGCAGGTGCAGGGCCAATGCGTTGCACAATTGCGCGATTGCATTGCACAGTTTGTGCACGACAGAAAACGGCAGGGCTTACACATCGGACCACTTGTGGCGAGGCCGGAACTTGGTTGCCTTGGCCCCGGTGCCGTCAAAGACCTCGTCGGTGAAGCAGTTGACCTTGTTGCCGGGAAGAGCGCGGCTGCCATAGGCCCATTTGGTGGCGGCGTCCTTGTGCCGCTTGGTGTCCTTGTGCGCGCTGCGGAGGTCGCGCTCGAACTGGACGGGGAAGGTGTCGAAGGCAGCCATGACTGATGTATCCGACGGGATACGGGCGATGGTCAGGAGAGGCGGGAGGGAATGAACAGGCGAATGAGCACCGACGTCTGGTTGTGTACGACCGAGGGAGAGACGGTAGCCTCTCTTATAGGGACGGCGAGGGCGTGGCGACGAGAACGAAGAAGCGGTGCAGCAGTTGAGGGAAGCAAAGCAGCAGATGAGCTCGGTAAGCAGATGATGGATTGGAAGGTCGACAGCTGCTGCCGGGACAGAAGAGTGGTTATCGATACGTGTCCGGATGGTTCTGGAAGCAGGAGGGAAGAGAGAGGCAAAAGCAGGGAAAGGGGGATGGGATTGTGGCAGTTTAAAGAGCAAGGGGGAATGGGGATCACGGGTCTTGGCCACAAGAGGAGGGAACAAAACAAAGCAATTAAACTATTATCTCATCTGGCGTTTCGGCAAAAGGGCGTTTTAGGGAGGCTCGGATGGTTGGAGGCGCAGGAGTTAAGTTCCCTTTGTGAGTTTAGATACTTTCAGCGAGTTACTTTGCCGGTGGCCGAATGACTCAAGAGCTAATAGGGGGAGCGACGCATGACGGTGCTGTCGGGAACTGTGTTTTGGCGCTGATGCGGGGGCCAATACGACTGATAAGCGATAAGCGATAATGAGTTTGGGGGATGGGGGGGGGGTAAGAAAGGAAGGCGCGACAGTGCTGTTCTTTGTAGGTGGGAGAAGAAAAAAAAAAGGACAAATACGAAAGCGAGTTTAATCTGGGTGCGGGCTCCTTTGATTGAAAGGACGTGTTGGGAGAGGGAGAAGAAAGAGGGAGCGAGAGGGAGACCGTCACCGAAGAGGGCGAGAGGTCGAGTGTGTTCAAGCCGGTTCTGCCTTGTTGCTATCCGCGATAGTCCAGAGCTGCCATGCAGGGGTTCTAAGAGGACGCACACCTAATGGCAGTCCAGCAGACGCTTTTTTGCTGCCCCCCCTCAGCCGAGAAGAGGGGCTAGGCAATCGCCCCGTGTAAGTCAATTGCAGTCCACAATCATCTGATACGGACGGTGCCTCGTCACTCGCTCGCCAGGCACGTCTTGCGCGCCTTCCCAACACCCTACTATGTACACCCTGCTGCTCCCCCTCCCCTCCTCCTTGTCTCATCCTGTCTTACGACACAGCCGACCGGCGAGCCCGAAGCGGAAGCTGCGACACAACACTCTTCTTGGAGGGGGGGAAGCCTTATCGCCCGGGTCATCTAGGCTTCCGCGACCTGTCATGCGCCGCGCCTGCCCATTCCTGCCGGTGACCCATGCCTGGCAACAGTGCACGAGCACAGTGCACGAGCGCGAAGACGATACGGGTGATCGACTCGGCCAAACATCTGGGAACATTCAGGAGACCCGGACTATCTACGACGTAGGAGACCCGGAACATCCAGGACAGGACCATGTGCCTCGCATCCGCCCGTTGGCTGGCTGTGGCTCAGCGCGCACGCAGCCTCCCAAGGACAAAGGGAAGAAGGGCCGCCCACCCCACGCTCCTCTTTCTGCTTCCGGCGCGCTTTATCCGCCCGGCAATATTCGCCTTCTTGGGAACGATCTTGTCACATGCCGTCCTTCTCTGTTGCCGTCTGATTGTGATCCTCCGCTCTGCTCTCCCCAACGCCCAGATCTACGAGTAGTCTGGTCACTAGAGCACGTTGCCGGCGCAGAAACGCGAACTTGTTGCTGATACCGCGTCAAGCACATTCCGGCTGCTAACACTCGTTTAATCTGACAGGCTCGTAAACCATCTCCACATACACGAAAACCGTCTCGTCGCCCCAGTCCATTCCACACCCCAAGTTTTCCGTACCTCACCCATACAGCCGTCCAGTCGTCCAGCCATTAACCCTTGCTTGTGAACCCACGTTGCCCATCCCAGCTCCACCCTATCGTACAATGTGTATGAAACAACGAACTCGCTAGTACAGAGACAGCTCTGGTCCGTGGATGTCATTCAGCAGTTCCGCAAATTGATCCCGCTCCCTCGCCTTGTTGTCCGTCACGTCTTCCAGCAGATTCTCGTCCGCAACCTTGCCTAGATTCTTGATGATCCGCCACGCCCGCCGGAACTCGTCCCGGATGGCCACAATCCCGCTGTGAGTCACTGTTCGGGCTACATTGTGGTCATGCTCAAATGGGTCTTCAATCGCAAACAGGTATCGATGCTTGACCTCTTTTACCTCCACCGCCTTTGCCATCTTGGGACTCCTGTTGGACGTCGCTGCCTGCTGGCCGTTGCCAGACCCCTGACCACTCGCCGAACTGTCAGGCTGTGTCGCGGCGGTCGGCGGCGGCTGCGGCTGCGGCTGCGGCTGGTCGGCAGAGGACGGAGGCATAGCTTCCAGGTCCCGCACCTCGAGCACAGTTCTGGCCCCCGTCCAGCCCTTGTCCTGCTTTGACCGTAGGCCGCTCGGCGTGCGGATGCTCAGCACGTCGCGGCCCCAGTCAAAGCCGCGGCACGGGACCGTGCTCATAAAGTTGTTCTGGGCATAGTATTCAAAGAACCCGCGGAGCAGATGTCCGACAGACTCCTTGTTCTGGTTCAGCAGGTTGTTCATGGCCAGACCCTTGATTTCCTCCTCGTCGCGCCAGAAGCGCACGTCGTGGCCTCGGCAGGTCACCGTCTCCTCGATCTCCTCGGGCGAGAGGCCGTCCGGGACCGGCTTGGCGAGCTGCTGCAGATTTGGGCACACAAACGGCTGGGCAACGTTCACCAGGTAGTGAAGCACCATCAACACGTAGCCATAGCTGCTGAGTGTCCCGCGGTACGGCGTATTGATGCCCCGTATCTTTGCCCAATGCTTGACGAATAGAATCAGTGGCCGCACCCGAGGGTCGGTATGCGAATAGCAGCGAAGAAGCAGGGTGTTCTGGAGCCCGAGATGTGCCGAGAAATTGATGTCGCACTGCACGCCGGTCCCAGTCTTGGGAAACTCAAGCCGGTCTCGGTAGGGGTCGCGCGGCTGGTTCACCGCCAGTTTGGACGGGTCGGTTAACAGATGTGCACGCGAGATGACTGCCGCTGTCTCGGAGTTTCTCGGTATCAGATAGTCAACCCGACGACCGGGCAATTCACACCTCTGCAGAGGCATCCGAAGCACGTCAATATACGCCTTGATGTCCTCCGTGCTCTCGGGACCGTAGTAGCCTTTCCCGAGGGCCCTTTCGAACTCGACCGCGAGCTGCAGGCTCTTGTGTCTCTTCGCCACGCCACGCAGGCTAGGCTGGCCCATAGACTGGAAGAACTCCTGCACCGAGTCCCGGATGTCGGCAAAGGAAATCCCTGCGATATAATGGCGGATAATAACTGAAAGGGCGACATTGCCTGGAACGTGGACATCTCTGACCCCGACGTGTGAAAGCAGCTTGCTGGTCCTGTCGTAGTATTGCGCAGCTGGCTCAAACTGGCCCTGCTCTAGCGTAATGATTTGAAGTGACGGAATTTTCCTCAGACCCTCAACAGATACTTGCAGCTCCTTGTTGTAGCTAAGCAGATCGACGGCAAAGCTAGGCCTGTTTTGCAGCTTTTTCCAGGCGCGGACCATGCTGCATGCTTCGTCTTCTTGGTGAAGGTCCTTTTCATGTATTTCGCGTGTATCCCACAACATTGCTAGACGCTCGCCCTCTACCTGCATATATACGCCATACAGCGAGCGGTAGTTGAGCTGCGATGGAACGTTGGATGTTGCCAAGGACCTGGTTGCCCAAAGACGGCTCCTCAAGTCTTCGTCGGCGAGCCCGGCCACAAACGCATGGCAGACGTCGGTAAGGATCTTCAGGTCCTTTTCGACGAACTCCCTTGCGGTCGAGTGAGTGATATCGCGCCCTCCTACTTTCCGCAAAAGGCGTTTCGCCGTGGCGTAGTAGTTGCCAATGTTCTGGCTGGCCGGCTGCTTGAGAGCGCCAAGAGTTTGGCCATACTTGTCCTCACCATGGTGCTCGTCATCCAGGTCGGATTCTTTGCGGCCATGCTTTGACTTGCTGTCCCCTGCAGCAGGGTCACTGGCACGAGCTGCAGCAGATTCGGCGTCTTCTACCGCATCCTCATCAGCCTCCAGTTCTTCGTGCGCAGGCAGTATTCCCCTTTCCCATTTCGCGCGCTCATCGAGCAGGTCAAGGCGCAGCTGCTCGGGTGGACTTTCGCACAGCTTGATGATGGGAACGCGGGTTCGAGAGAGAAGTCGTGCGCCGAGGCCGGCTTCCAGGAAGGCCTTCTCGATGAGTCGAGGGATGGGAGATTTGGAAGAATCCGGCTGTGGGATAGACAGCGGCGAGATTATACCGAGATCCATGTCAGAGGCCTTGGTTGCGAAGCCAGACGACAAGCTGCCGAAGCATTTCAGCCGTACGCTGAGAGTGGGAAAGTCAACTCTGCCGTTCACCTCATGCTCGTATTTGGCAAGGGCATCTTGGCATAGGAGCTCAATGCGAGCACGGAAGTTCTCCTTTTCTTGGATTTCGGCCGGCTCTATCTCAGCAGAAACGAGGATCTGCTCACAGAGGCTCTCCAGCAGAGACGACTGAGCCTCAATGTCTCCAAGCTTGGCGTGGTACAGGCGGCCATTCGCGTGAGGAGGCCGCGGGTTTCTCGGTGGCGGAGCGTTGAACGATGGAGC
Source organism: Grosmannia serpens (assembly GCA_029299595.1). Classification (NCBI taxonomy): domain Eukaryota; kingdom Fungi; phylum Ascomycota; class Sordariomycetes; order Ophiostomatales; family Ophiostomataceae; genus Grosmannia; species Grosmannia serpens. The sequence goes on from JANSMH010000144.1 coordinate 29,708, forward strand.
GGCTGCCTGATGCGACCTCCAGTTGTATGGGTCCTCGTGCGTCGCAGGTCCCTGGTATGACTGCGACTGATGGTGACGAGGCTGTGAAGGATACGCACCTTCAGCTACCTGAAAACCCGGCGAGGGCACAGGGCCATGGCCGTAGTGTGATGGCCGTACGGTGGCAGACTGTGGACGTGGATAGGCTTGCTGGTAGCCACCCTGGTTGTTGAAGTTGTTATGCTGGTGGCGAGGATGGGACTGGTGCTGGCTGCCAAACGCAGGTGGGCTGGCAAGGCTCCCCATAGGATGAGAAGACGTGGACTGCCAGGCAACCGGGACCGAGAGCTGGGCAGACATCTGTCTACGCTGGGCCTGATTCGGGCGCTTCCGCGCAAACCTGGGAGAGACCGGAGGCTGAACAGGCTTGGTCGTGTCTGTTGGAGACGAAGCGCCTTGTCCCGGAGGGATCAGTGCCAGGCCGGGTGACTGTTGGTGATTGTCGCCCTCGTTGCTGGCCAGAATCAGATTTCTGAGGCGGTCCTCGAGGTGCGCATCAGGCACGCCACCTCCTTGCCCTCCGTCCTGTTGGTGTTGATACATGGCAAAGCAGACTTCGAGATGCAGCAGCTAGCCATGAACTTGGACTGCAGATTGCCTTCCCGGGAGAGGACAGTTTTCTGCGTCGACGACGGACCTCGAGCGAAGCTCAGACCGACCACCTCAGCTGACGGATGGGGGCTATGGTCGAGTCCTTTGCCCAACAGCACTGTCGAGACAAAGCCGGCAGCAGTGATGTGGTTTTCAGAGGGAGTCCACAGAAAAAGTTGCGTCCACAGCATTCAGCATTCAGCTCTTTGATCAGGTGCGTCGACGGCGGCCGGATGCGTACGAGTGCAAACTCGCAAACAAAGGTTGGAGCTCCCAAGGCACAAACAGAAATGAAGAGAGAGCAGCGTGGATGATGGGGCGATGGTTGTGCTGGTGTTTGTATGTTTGAGCCTTGGCGAAGAATTTTTGTGTTTGGTCAAACGCGTTGAGCCCAACAGCCGTCGGTAGGTCCTTCCTCGCGCAGCTTATGGTTGCCGCTCGAGGTGAGTCGTCTGGTTTCTGTTTGCGGATTAACTAAATAGCTGTACCAAACGGCTTGTAGCCTAATGTAGATGGCGCAACCGCACAATGAAAAGCACGGCGAAAGCCGGCACTATATACCTCTGGGTACAGAGTGCAGATTATACACGACGGCGTGTGATTGGCCATTGCTGCTGGGTGGCCCCACTTGCTGCTCGTCATGATTTAGGCCATTTGCAACTCCGCCGATGCGTCTTGTTTGAACTTTGCTCTTATTTCAGCGCGCGTTCGATACAGCTTTCGGCCGGGCCTCTCTGACCGTTGCAACCTACCGCTCCCATCGACCGAGGGTGCGCAGCTCGGCAACGCCGGCAGATCTCGCAACCAGGTGTCGCGCCTTTTTGTTCGCTTGGCGCAGAAGGAGCTTTGGAGCTTTGGTTTGGGGTCCAGACAGCGCGTTTTATCCTCGATCGCCATTCTCTGCGCCGAGAGACGCGCCTCGTGGTTGGGCTCTGCTTCATCGACGATGAGTGGGAATGCAGGCGGGCAGCCTGGCCAGGCCAACGGCGCCACCCGTGCACCACCTCCGGCGCAGGCGCCTCGCAAAGGACCGCCGAACCCGATGATGCGACGGAAACGGGCTGTCGATCCGCTGGTGGCCCGAAAGAAGCCGCAGCAGAGACCTCCTTCCACGCGCAGCACGAGCGTCCTGTCGGGGGCGACGCGAAACGGGGTCACGTCGCTGAGCCTTCCGTCCGAGGCGAGGACGGTGAATCTGGTCAACACGGAGGACGAGGCGAAGAAGGTGGCGTCGTTTGAGGCACAGCGCAGCCTCAACGGCGGATGGACAGACCCGGCACCGGCAACGGCATTCCGCGACTTTCCCGTTGTGACGACGAAGCGGGCGCTGCGGGAAGGCATACGCTACCACGTGATGCGGTTTGCCAAGGGCGGAAAGGGCGGCGATGCGGACGGGGAGATCGACCCGACGAACCAGGAGGATTTTACCCGTCCGGTGTCGCTGCACCGTCGAGACCCGCGACAGCCGGCGCCGGGACGTGCGGTCAAGGAACAGGCGGCGCCGACGCCCGCAGCCACGGTGGACGAGACGGAGGCGGAAAAGATGGCACAACAGCGGGCGGAGCGCGAGGCGCAGCGGCAGGTGGACTTGGCGCAGATCGCGCCGGTGACGAAGGAGCCCAACCCGAAGAAGCCGGCGCCGAACCAGAAGAAGGAGAAGCAGTTCCAGTTCTACTTTCCGAAGAACACGGCGGAGCAGAAGAAGGAGTCGGAGATTCGGTACGAGGAGGCGCTTCCGTGGCACCTGGAAGACGCGGACGGGAAGAACGTGTGGGTGGGCTCGTACATCTCGGCTCTGTCGGAGGCAAACGTGGCGTTGGTGATCAGCGGCTCGGCGTTCCGGATGGTGCCGCTGGAAAAGTTCTATCGGTTCACGCCGAAGCCGCCCTTCCAGGCATACTCGATCGAGCAGGCGGAGGAGATTATGAGCAAGAAGATGAGCGCCGGGCGGTGGGCGATGCGGGACACGGAGAAGAGGAAGCTGGAAGACGAGCTGGAGGAGACGAGAAGGACGATCGGAGGGCGGTCGCGTGTCAAGCAGGAGAGCAGCACGTTCCGGTCGGCTCCGCGGTCGGAAAAGATGGAGCACGACGACATCGACATGGAGGGAGACGAGTTCCAGGACGACGACGAGAACATCAACCTGGAGCCGGACAACGACGAGGACTCGAAAGACACGCGGGAGCGGCTGCGGCGGAACCACCTGGGGGCGAATCTGTTTGGCGACGCGGACGAGAAGGAGGTGGACAAGGCGGAGGAGGAGGACAAGGTGGAGAAGAAGACGCGACAGCTCGGCAAGCATCTGCGAAAGGCGCTGGCCAAGCGAGAAGACCACCTGGAGTACCTGGAGTACGTGGACTCGGACACCAACTCTGAGAAGGAGGACTTTCTGGACCTCTCGGTTTGTTTCCCCCCCATGCCGGGCAGCTCGACGGTGCAGACGTGCTAACGCGAAGGCGCAGAGCGACGACGACGAGGACGAGGCCGACGGCGAGAAGAAGGAGGAGAAGCGGGAGGAGAAGAAGGACGACGAGGCCAGGGCGGCCAAGGGCGAGGGCAAGGAAAAGGCGGGAGCGAGCGGAGGGACGCCCAAGGGAAGCACGACGCCGTCGGGCAAGCACCGGGCAGCGGAGGCGAAGGCGGCGGAGGCGTCCAGGAAGAGCAAGTCGCTCAAGCGGCCGGGATCGCCGAACCTGTCGGAGTCGAGCGGGAACGAGTCGACGCGCAAGAAGGTCAAGAAGCACGCGACGGGATCGGTGCGGCCGAGCCGGTCGACGACGCCGATGCCGGGCCAGCCGCGGACGCTGGTCAAGGGGGGGGCCCTGAGCGACGGCGAGGGGACGGCGGGCGAGATGTCGGACGGGCCGGCGGGCGGCAAGAGCCGGATCAAGTTTGTGAAGAAGGCGTCGGGCGGCGCGATGGGCTCGCCGTCGGGCTCGCGGGCGTCGAGCCCGAACCCGCCGCCGCCGCCTCCGGGACAGCCGGCATCGGGTGGTAAGCAGGCCCAGGCCCAAGCCCAGCGCATGGCGATCCGTGTGCTCGAGCCAACGACGACGACGTCTGCTGACTGCTTCTCACCAGGCGGAACGCCGCGGTCGCCGATCGGCGGCGCGCTGCCGTCGCGGGCGGCGTCGCCCAACGGCAAGGTGGACGCGGCCGAGATCATCACGACACTCCTTTCTGTGCCCGAAGGCATCACGGTTAGCGGCCTGCTTCGGATGTTTGGAAACCGGGTGGGCGATGGGCCGAACCAGATGAACCGCAAGGACTGGATCAAGCTGGTCAAGGACAATGCCGTGTTTGGGGAGGACAAGCTGCTGCGGGCCAGAGTGGTGAAGGATTTGTGAGTTGGGGGGGGGGAGTTGGGGAGTTGACTATGGAGATGGCAGGAGAGTTGGCAGGAGAGTTGACAGGAGAGTTGACTGGGGAGTTGGCAGGAGAGCTGGCTGGGAGCTGACTGGGTTGGCTGTAGCTGGCTGGGAGCTGGCTGGGAGCTGACTGGGAGAGTTGGCTATAGCTGGCTGGGAGACTGAGAGAGCTGGCTATAGCTGAGAGAGCTGGCTATAGCTGGCTGGGAGAGCTGGCTAAGAGAGTTAACTGGGAGAATTAACTCTTGGGGTATTCATTGTTTAGAGTAAATGGCAATCTATAATAAACTTGATGCCGCCTCAGTTTTGCCAGCCTGTCGTCTGTAGTCTGTCGTTTGTCTGTCCTCTGTCGTCTGTCGTCTGACCTCTGTCTCCTGCCCTCTGTCTCCTGCCCTCTGTCCTGTGTCCTCCTCCATGCCGTCCTTCTGTCCGTTTCCCTTTTTGCCCTCTCTCCTCTCTCCTCTTCCCCTCTCTTCTTCCTATCTCCTCTTCCCCTCTCCTCTTCCTCTCTCTTCTTCCTCTCCCCTTCACTCGTCCATCTGCCAGGCATACTCCAGCCCCTTGTTCCGCTCCCGTCGGTTGATCGCCTTGAACCGGTCCGCCTCGAACCCGTTGCTGCGGTCGACGCCGTCCCACCGATACCCTGGCCGGATGCCGTAGCGATTCGGTGTCGCCGGGCCTTTGTAGACGGGCCGGCCGGACCTCGTGGCCGCCGATCCCTTGGCCGCACTGCCGCCGCCACCGCCACCGCCACCCGTCGCCGGGCCCCTGTCGGCCGGCAAGAACTGCGCCATCGGGTCGTTCCAGCGCGCCTGGCTCCGGAGCTCGCGGTTCATCTCCTCGTCGTCGGCGCCGCGCGCCAGCGGCATCAGGGCCGCCTCCTCGAGCTGCTCGCGACGCCGCCGCGCATCCTCGCGCTGCACGTCGCCCCGGAGCGCCTCCCTGGCCGCCCGCTCCTTGTCCTCCGCCGCCTGCACCGCCTGCCGCACCTGCTGTCGCCGCATCGCCACGTCGACCCGCCGTCCCGTCGCGTCGCGATACACCACCTCCTCTTCGCCCTCGGACCGCTCGTCGTCGTCACCGCCACCGCCGCCGCCACCCGCTGCCGCCGCCCGCTTCTGCCGCCGTCGCTCCCGCCGCTCCCGCAGCTCCTCCTCGTACTGCTCTCGCTCCTCCCGCCGCCGCCTCTCCAGCTGCGCCATCACCGTCGCCGCCGACTGCAGCCCCGCGTGCGTGCCGTCGCTCATCTTCACCACCGACTCCTCCCCCCCCCCCGCCGAGCCCGCCACCACCGGCGCCTCGTCCTCCGCTGCCAGCGCTGCCTCCGTGTCTGCTGCCGCCGCCGAGATGATCGCGTCTGCCGCCGCTGCCGCGTCTCTGTCGTCGCCGCCGTTCTTGCCGCCGCCGCCACCGCCGCTCAGCGACGTCCAGTTGGTCTTCTTCGTCTTGCGGAACTCGGCCGATGTGCCCGCCACCGTCGCCGCCCCCGCGCCCAGACCCCCCGCCCCGGCCTCGTCTCCCTCGTCTGCGCCCTTTCCCCTTGTCCAGCCGGAATCGTCATCGTCCGTGATCAGAAGGCCGTCGCCACCAGTCGCGGCCTGCTTTCTCTTCCGCTTCTTCATCGGCTTCGTTTCCGCTACAAGGTAGCGCGATGCAATGTAGGAGTTCAAGTCGCCCGCCATCGTGACGTGTCTGGTCGAGATTTACACCGTTGGAGTGTCTTGTTCTCCCCGAGCTTAGCTGTCGCCGTTGTCTCCCATACCTACAAAATTGTCACGTGCTTATATAATGCTTATCTTATCGCTTATCACCATTTAGATATCTTACATACGGCTTTGCACTTGTCTGAACTCCCATGTAATTCCTTTCTCCATTGCTAACACTGAATTCTGCCAGCTCGGCAATGCTACGACTTTGCATGTTCGATGAGTTCTCTTGCCCGCCGCCTATACCACCCCAGAGGGGGGTTGACAGGACGCCGAAGCGGAAGGCCTTCATAGATCGATCAGTCCAAAAGGACGTCTTGTTCTTCCAACGGTCCGTTACGAACTCAATCTGGGTAGGATATAGAGCTCGTGCTGCCCGAAGGCAGCAACGCTGGTGTTCTTCACGTCTGTTCTCGTGCAGGATGCAAGCAGGACACTACGAGCTGTGAATGAGTCGATTGCACAGAAAACACACGTTCTGTAAAGGTATCCGTCTAGGCCGCCTGTCATCCGTCCGACGCCATAAGCAACCAGATCCGATGTAAAAAATCAAAAGAGAAGCTACAATAGCCCTCCTGCAGCGCTTCGCCAAACTCCGGCGCCTGGAATCGTGCCCGAGCCGCTGTCTGTGAAGATCTGGGCGACCGGACTCCGGGTCAAGTATATAAAAAATTAAAAAAAAATGCAAAGAAAAGGCTCGTCGTATTGGTCATGTCGTGACTGGAGAGTGGTCTCGCAGCTTGGCATCGCGGCACATCTAGTCCGCAACGTGCTGAAACAGCGGAGACATCGACTCGCCATAGTGGTTGCGTCGGATGGCCTCGGCTAGGAGGAACGAGAGATCCAGCACCACCAGCTTGCTTATGCTGTGTGCATATTCGTCGCGGATCGGATAGCTGTTCGTCACGATGATGCCCGTGATGCAGTCGCAGGCCTGCATCTGCTTGAGACAGTCGCCTCCAAAGACGCCGTGTGTGGCAATGCAGTACACCTTCCTGGCACCGCCCTTCTTCACCACCGTCTCGGCGGCCGCGATCCAGGATGTCGGCTTGTCGATCATGTCGTCCACGATCAACACCGTGCGGTCGCGCACGTCGCCGACGAGCGTCACCATGCGCTCGATCGGCAGGTGCGCGCTCTCTTCCTCGTCCTCGCTGTCGTCACCTTCGTCGCCCGAGCCACCGAGAACGTGCGACTCCGGCTGGAAAAACGACGACACGTGCGACATGACCATTGGGTCGTCGTCGGCGACGCTCCCGGCCGCAGAGATGGCTGGCGACGGGAAGTCGTCCGGCACAATGTGGCCCTGAATGAAGCGCGCATGCGTGACTTCACGAGCTCGCCGATCATTGTATTCCACATTGTCCTGGCTCTGGCTCTGGCCCTTCTCGCTCTGCTCGTCCAACGGACCCTCGGTCCGCACGGACTCGCTGGTGGACGTTGTCGACGCTGCAACGCTCCGAGGAGCGCTGGTCTGCGCCGGTCCTCTTGAGCTCGGGGCTTCGGACCCGCATGAAGCTCCCGTTGCTCCCGTTGCTCCCGTTGCTCCCGTCGCTCCCGTCACGCCCGTAGAGAATCCCCGCGTGTGATTTGGGAGCGCCCGCGAGTTCGCAATGGCCGCCGGCGTGTGCTGGCCGCCCTCCGCCTGATGCATAATCATGCTGGCCGTCATATTGTTCCACCTCCTCTTGTCCGTCGTCACCATGCCAAAGTTCAGCTTCAACGCATCGGCGAGAGACGTGACACGCTTTGTGCCACCCGCATTCTTCGACACCACCACGGCTTCTCTCCACTCGGGAATGTTGTGCCGGATCCAGCGCGCGATCAGCGGCTCGGCATGGAGGTTGTCGACGGTGCACTGGAAGAATCCCTGCATCTGGGAGGCATGCAGGTCAACCGTAATGACGTGCTTGACCCCAGCTACATCCAAAAGATTGGCAATCATCCGCGCCGTCACGGCACCCCGATGATTCTTCTTCTTCGACTGGCGGGAGTATGGGAAATATGGCATCACGGCTATGGCAAAAGGCCAGCGTTAGCAAGAGTCCATGAGGTCGAAAAGGACGGCCGTGCGAACCGCAGATGGGCAACTAACCGGTAACCTTGCTTGCCGAGCCTCCCTTGCAAGCAGAGACCATGATAAGCAGTTCCATAAGAGTGTCGTTGGTCCTGGGACTGCCGGACTGGACGATGAACACGTCCTTTTCTCTGACGCTCGTCAGGATGCGCACACTGGTTTCGCCCTGAAAGTAAATGAACAAGAATATCAGCGTCCCAGTGCCTTGTCGACGCTAGCCGCGGTGCCTCGAGACAGCAGAACTGACATTGGAGAACTGGGTGAGTTCGGCCTCGCCCTTTGCCATGCCCAGATTCCCACAGATCTGGTTGGTGAGCGCGGGGCAGCTTGTGCCCGCGAAGATGTGTGTGTTTCGCATGCCGGGCAGAGGGAGAGGGTGTGGGAGAGAATAGTTGAAGGACACCGATATTGTCGATCAAGTTTTTTTCTCCCACGCTCTGCACAAAAGAAAAGAAGTAGGACGGTGGAGAAATGGCCGAGGAAAAAAAATTCAGGTCTAAAATACTCCGCGCCGGCGTTCAGCTATTATTTTTTTGCGGGGCTCACCTGGTGGACCTTCGGATCTTCTCGTCTCTCGTTCGGCAAAGCGCAGACCGCAAGCTGTGGCCCGCCAATGGAGAGCTTGATTCGAGAAGGTTGAGGCGACAAGTGCAACGGAAAGCTGCAAACCCTCCCAGACGTAGAGATTTATTACCAAACACAAAATAGCTGAGTAATCGACACACGAGTGGGGCCGGACAGCACACAGAAAGAAGACTTGTGATACAGCACAAGTTCACTCCTTCCTTCTTTTCTATTCATAAAAGCAGTGTATCGCCTTCTCGTCCGAGAGGGTCCTGTTTCAGTAGGCTTTTTCAAGGGACATCCGGCTATTTGCATAATTGGGATAGAAGCGGATACGCCGACCTCCAGAGGGCACAGCCGGAGCACATCACAACTGCACGGTGCGCCATGGGTGTCCCGAAGCTGCTAGCGACCTTGACGCCGTATGGCGACCGGCGGCCATTGGAAGCAGAGCAGGTCGTTATTGATGGCCCGGCTCTGGCATATCATGCGGCGAGCCTCTGCCAGGCGAACCCTCAGCCGGCCACAGGATCGAGCCATTCGTTTGACCAGACAGCGAGCAGCCAGCTGGGCCAGGTGGCATTGGCATGGCTGGACGAGCTGCGCGGCCGTGGCAACACAATGTATGGCGCCAACCGCGGGCTGCTGTCATGGGAAGTTCTCAGCGGATGACTAATGCCCCAACCATCTACTTCAGATCGGCCTTGTTTTTTGACGGCCACCTTCCACTGGCGAAACGGCCTACGCGGCTGGAGCGCACCTACCGCACATCCATGCAGCTAAAGGACGTCTTTGTATCGTACCAGCGGGAGCTGCCCGGCTACGAGACGGGCACCTGCCGGACGATCGGCCGGCTTCCAGCACCGGCTTTTGTAGTCCCCGCCGTTCTGGACGCTCTTCGCCGCTCTCCCGTCTACGGGCCGCTGACCAGGCTGGTGCCGGGAGAGGCAGACACGTTCTGCGCTCAGCATGTGCGGACCAACGGCTGCGGTACGGTCATCACGTCGGACTCGGATCTGCTCGTGCACGATCTGGGCCCGGATGGCAACGTCGTCTTCTTCCGGGACATGGACTTGCGAAGGCCGGAGGCCGGAGGACCCCAGGCTTTGGTTGTTCCCGTATTCTCGCCGACTGTGATACGGTCGAGGCTGGCTCTCAGTCCGCAGAACGGCATGCAGGCATTCGCTTTCGAGCTGTTCATGGACCCCCACCTGTCCATAAACGGACTCATCGAACGGGCGAGACAGCATGTGGCTGTCTCCAGCTACCAAAAGGAGTACGCCGCCTTTTTGGAGCAGTACGATACTCCTGGTCGGCTGGTGGACGCTGCCAGGCAGTACAACATCAACGAACTCGACCCAAGGATGTCCGAATATGTCCTGCAGTGCCTTCTGCCAATCGACTGTGAAGCCGGGAGCAGCAGTGGAGGCATGGGCGACAGCATCCTGGTATTTCTCCCGCAACTGCTGGAATCGTGGACGCGGGCCAGCGCGTGGGAGATCAGTGCGCCGCTTCGCCAATGCGCATATGGCCTGCTCCAAGCCGTGGCAGGGCGACGAATCCCGGCCATTCGCGAGTACACGAGAATGGCTTCGATGGCCTCGATTGGTGGCCAGCTCCAGCTGCCGTCGGCACTCCAGATCACAGAGGCCGTTGGCAGGCTGACGTCACTCCTGCGCCGGATTCAGACCCGGGTCAAGGAGCCGTCTCTCTGGTGGATCGTATTGTCTTCGTGCCAGGACATCGAGTGGGCTCGGGAGCAGGCAAAGGAGTCCGTCTGCGTGACGGTGCTCTGCAAGGAGACCCCGGCAGACGGCATCCTGCCGCGGCCGTCGTGGAATGCAGCACACTGGATCGCTCAGATCTTGGGCACGCTGTACTCGCTGCGGATCCTGCGACAGCTGGTCGACTTTGTTGGCCAAGGAGCGGGCGAGAGGCACTGGCAACAGGCGACATCCGGACTGTCAGAGCTGCGGGAGCTGCTGTCCTCTGCCACTCCCCTGGAGGAGTACCCGTCGCTCCGGAGTCTCCAGAACCTTCCGGCAAGGCTGAGAGAGGCTGGGGCACTAGACTTGATCGCCGAATTGGCTGGGCTGCCAGGGCCAATCGAGTTCCTGCCAGGGTCGAAGAGGAAAGGATCGAACAGGAAGCGAAAGCGGCCACCCCGGCCGTCGTTGACGGACAACAGACCGCGCCAGTCCAAGAACCCGTTTTCCATTCTTGGTGACCAGTAGTAGAATCCATGCTGACGGCCCATCCAGAACGCAACGCCAGGGAGGTTGCCCATCACGTCAAAAGCCCAGTCTTGGAATGCGCCATGACGGAAAAGACCGCTGCGACCCGGGAAAGGGGGTATACGAGATTGGCGAGGGCTGCAAATTATTGACAGGACGGATTGCCGTGCGAGAAACGGCATCGAAGCCGAGCGGGCACAGAGAGGTCAGAGCTCGTTCAGCGGTCCTCTGCAGCAGAAATCTGTAGGGGAAGGCCGAATTGGCACCTCTTTAAGTGCCTGTAGCCAACCCCCCACTTTCCACAGTTGGCAGGTGGAAGAACGGGCGAGGATTGGTGGTAATAGGGCAGGCAAAAGGGACGTTGTGGGGCTTCACCCGTCGCGTCTGGCGCAGAACCGCGTCGCCATAATAACTCTTTGCTTTTGGCGCTTTACCACGCACCACTCTAAATATTGTCCTGCCGGTCCCCTCGCACCCAATACCACACACATTCGACTTTTTTTCTTTACGTTCACGGCGTCTGAGCAATTGTGCAGTTTCTTCTATTGGGTCTTGGTTCTATATTGCTACTCGGGAGGCATAGCGTTTTATAAGCAGCCCCAATTACACTGTCTCTACCGTCGGCTCTTCCTATCTTACCACGTCCTTTTTTTTTTTCTCTTCCTATAGCCGCCGCCCTTGGGGGCCCAACCGGCCAGCGCCTCACCCAACGCACGCGAACACCTCCCCGGACGTCTCGTGCCTCTGCCTGCCACCCATGCGTTCCGCGTCCCCTTCGCCATAATGTATCTGCCACGCTCGCTGATATCGAAGCTGTATCTGCATCTGCAGAACACATGCCACCCGCTCTCTCCACCGGTACTGTTGCTGGTGGCCCTCGAACCCGACGCCCTGTGTGCCTGCCGGATCCTCACCAGCCTGCTCAAGCATGACTACATACCGCACAAGATCCAGCCGGTGGCGGGCTATGCGGATCTGGCGCGTGTCGGCCGCGAGCTCGTGGCTCCCATGATGCAGACCCGCGGCGGCAACGGCGGCGTCGTGATATGTCTCGGCGTCGGGGGCACCGTGGACCTGGCCACGTTCTTTGGCCTGGACGCCGACGACGAGCAGTCGGCGGCATCGGCAGCCAGCGGCGACCTCGCCTTTGGCGGTGTCGAGGTCTGGATCCTGGATGCTCATCGGCCGTGGAATCTGAACAACATCTTTGGCGGATTTCCGCTCGAGCCTGCAGCCGACGGCGTGGACGAGGACACGGCGAGCTCCCGGGCGCCTCCCGGCGTCAAGGGTGGCCGTGTCGATCGCGCCTACAAGCCGGGCAAGGGCGGCCTGGTGGTGTTCGACGACGGCGACGTCGAGGACGACCTCGACGCGGAGAGGGACGCGTACCTGGCTCTGGCAGACATGCCCGACATCGACGAGGACGGGGATGACCAGGACCTGGGAAGCAGCGATACCGAGAGCGAGGAAGACGAGGACGGCGAGGAGGATGCCCGGAGCGCAGATGGGGAGTCGGAACCGGTAGCACGCGCCGGCCAGAAGCGCAAGTCCTGGTCGGACCCCGACGACGAGGACAGTGACGACGACGCCCGTCCGACGCAGCGAAGGAGAAGCAACTCGGTACGTTCCGTCGGAGAGGTGTCATCGGCCGGTGGAGTTTTGACTAACATGCGTCTGCAGTCGAGTCCGATCCCAGAACCCAGGCGTCCAAAATCACGGCCGCTGCTCGCGTTACGGGGCCTTCCATCAAGCGATGCGGTCGACAGCGCGGAAACCTCGCATCTGGAGCTGCCGGCCCGGATATCAAAGAAGGCGCCTTCGGCGCGGAAGCTGCGACGCCGCCTTCTTCAGTTGAGAGCGCACAACGAGGCCGTGCTGCGCAAGTACTATCGCAAGGGAGCGTCGTACTCGGAGCCGATCTCGTCGATGGCGTACTCGCTGGCATCCGAGCTGGGCCGCGAGGACAACGACCTGCTGTGGCTCACGATCGTGGGGGTGACGTCCATGGAGCTGTACGGGCGGTCGTCGGCCGGCGTGGCCGTGACGGTGCACGGGGCAGAGAGCATGCCGACTACGGGGTGGATGGGCATGCGAGGTGCCCGGATACGACAGCTTCTGCGCGACGAGGTGCGGCGGCTGAATCCACCAGAGGCGGCCGGCGGAGGAGGGGGCAGCGGCAGCGGCAGCGGCAGCGGCGGTGCAGGAGGGCCGGGAGGCGGGAGGATGGCGTCGCCAGAGTCGGTGGGGGTGATTCCGACGACGGCGCGCAGCCCAGAGGACACGAGCATCCGGCTGTCGCCAGAGCCCAAGTTTCTGCTGATCCGACACTGGAGCCTGTACGACAGCATGCTGCACTCGCCGTACCTGTTCTCGCGGCTCAAGATGTGGAGCGAGACGGGGCTGAAGCGGCTGCACAAGCTGTTTGCCAAGATGGGAGTCAGCCTGGTGCAGTGCCGACAGAGCTATGCGCACATGGACATGATGCTGAAGCGAGAGCTGCGGGTGAAGCTGCTCAAGTACGCGTCGCTGTACAACCTGGACGGGATGGTGCCGACAATCGACACGGACGGCAAGGACCGGGCCGGGGGCAAGGACGGCTGGGGCTTTGTGCGCAGCTGGGGGTGGCGGGCGACGCTCAGCGCGCAAGACGTGGCAGTGGTGATTGGTGCGCTGCTGGAGGTGGGCAAGAGCCCGGCGACGGCGACGACGACTGCGGCGATGGGGTCGGCGGGAGGGCCGTCGTCGGCCGGCGGGTCTGGGACGGCGGACGACGGCGTGGCCGCGTCTGGGGACGAAGACCCGTCGGAGGAGTGGGTGCCGCGTTTCTGGGAGGCGTATGATGCGCTGGAAAGGTTCGTGATGCCGATGCTTCGATGCGCAGAGGAGGTGTTGGGACGTGCCGCTAATCTGCTACTACTCCGCCGACAGTATCGAGGCGCTCAAGGACGGACTGCCGACAGCCAAGTTTCTGCACAGGGCCATCTTCAACACGGGATCGGCGCTGATCAAGAAGAAGCAGATCACGCACCTGCACGCGTTTCGGATGTGCATCGTGAAGGAGGGGCCGGACGTGGGCGTGTTCAACCACCCGGGAGCGCTGACGAAGCTGGCGCTGTGGGTGGGCGAGGCGCTGGCGGAGCAGGAGAAGGACGCGACGGGGCGGCTGGCACACGGGGGCCGAGGAACGCCGCTGGTGGTGGCGGCGCTGAACGAGAAGCGAGGAGTGTATGTAGTGGTGGGCACGGGAGGCGGTGGGGGGCCGGATATGGTGGCGCAGGGACGCGAGGCAGCGCAGAAGAGGCAGGAGGAGCGGGCAGCCAAGGCGAGGCTGCGGGACGAGAGGCGCCGGGCGCGGCGGGCGCAACGGGAGGAGGCAAAGGCGAGGCGGAGAGAGGGTGAGAATGGGGGCGAAGACGAAGACGAGGACGAAGACGAAGACGGCGAGGACGAGTCAGAAGCATCCGAGACGGACTCGGACGACGAGGAGGACGACGATCTCGGCCTGGGCCGGGCGGACAGCAAGGGCTTTGGGCTGAACCGGTTCGGAACAGCATTCCAGGACGTGGTGGCGGAGACGAGCGCGCGGGTGCGGATCGACAGCTTCGAGCATTGCGTGGTGGAGGTGAAGAAGGAGGATCTGAGCGGCTTTCTCGAGAGCCTGAGCATGAAGGCGGTGGTCGGCTGAGAGGGAAGGCGGCGGTCGGTTGGGGGCAGGAGCGGCCGGGTGGTTCCTGCGGGTTTGGTCAGTCTGTCTGCTTGTACTTGCATTGTTTCCTGCATTGTTTGTAGCATCGTAGCTTCCGTTTAGGGTAAAATGAATCACGTCTATATTGCTGCTGCATGGCTGTCGAGGTGCTTGTAAGACGTCAGTCTACCCCACACGATCGGCGGCTCCACTGTGCTGTGCATTTTGCAGTCTACGGAGTATCTTAAGTACATTATAGTCGTTCAGTCTCTCGACACGTGTCTTGATAAGGTCTGACGGCACAGCGCCTCGAGGCCGCGGGACCAGATGCTTCTCAGGGACCGAAAGACATCTGCGAGTATGGTGTCCCGATCGCACAGAGCAAGCCCCAGTGGACGAACAAGACAAGGGCATTCTGTCAACAGCCGGCCACCTGGTTTCGGGAGGCAACCCCGGTCGTTCTGCCCTGACGTGCATGCGGAAAAGCGCATCATCTGCCCAGCTGCTGGCGGCCTGTATGTCGTTGACGTTCAAGCACGCCATTCCTCCCTGCCGAGCCTTGGGGGATTCGCCTTTTTGTGGTTCGTCCGTCATGGGTGGCTATGGCGTGCCGCTTCTGCTCGAGGCCGCAAGCGATCCTGGCTAGTGCTCGCCCTCGACCTGGTATCCGGTCCCGCAATCCACCGCTGCCTCGCAGCAAGGCAAGGGGACACCTGGCCATCTGCCCATCACGAGGCCTCTCTCCTGCGTCAGCCTCGACACAGCCCTGCGAGGCTGAAGCCCACATTGCAAGCAGTCTCCACTTTCCCAGGAACAGCAGACACCCCCCCCCCCCCCCCCTACCTCCCCGATCCTGAGATGCCCTAGAGTCCCTTGCCCTCGGCGTCATTGGCAAAATAAGTCTTGGCGTCATTTTTTCCATTCGACACAGCCACACCCGAGCGGACGACGCCCAGCCTTTGCCCGTCTTTATTGGTTCCCGTGTGGGTGGGAAGAACGAGCGGCCGAGGAACATCGCAATCAAAACCGCGGAAAGGAAAGCAGAAGAAAGTCGGCAAATGATAAGCCGCAGAAGCCCAAAAAGCACCCGTCTCTGGCCTTGTCCGTCCTTGGCGACGGTCGCCGTGCGTCATGCTCCTCGGAGCTGCTGTGCAATCTATGCCGGTCGGTCACCGCCCTTTTGCACAAACGTTAATATCATTAGTACTACTATGACAAACACACCCGTAGCTAGAGGCTGCCTTCCGGCCTCCCTTCCAGGCTTGTCGCTCCAGGGCCCCTCCAGCGGCCTCGCGCCCTCGCCACCCGCTGTTGCCCGCTGTGGGCGCCCTTTTTATTGCGGGCGCGTTTCGCAAACCCCTCCAACTTGGCACCACCCCCCCCCCCCTTTCCCCCGCCGTGCTACACCCCTCCTCCCTCGATTGGCAACCAAATACTCCGTAGTTTAGTAGGAATTCCTCCATCCCCCCTTCCGAAACCCCGTCGCCTTTCCCCCCCCTCTCTCCTCAGTATCTCACTCGTTGACGGTCAACGAAAGCCACGACTTCCAAAACCACCCCCTCCAGCCCGGCTCTAAAAAAAAACCCCGACCGAGCTCGTATATATAGAGCGCGACTGTGCGTGCGCCAAAAAGACAGGCTCGCGTCACCTCGACTCCCTCCCGAAACCGTGCCCGTCGTCCTCGACAAGTTCTCGCTTTCATCCATCCCGTCTTCCGCTTAGCGACCATTCTTCTGCAGCGATCGTCCTCCCTGCTCGTCGGTGCCTTTTCGCATCGCCCTCCTGGCGCCCGGCGCATGACCGCCATTTGACGAAACAGAACCGACCCGATCGACCACGAACCGTTCCATTGGCAGAGACCTGCAAGGGCGGAGAAGTAGCAAGCCTCGCGAGTCTTTGTCGTGTGCATTGTTCCGTTGCTATGGGCAAATCGTGAGTTTGCTCCTGCCCAGATGGCGGCGCCTCTGGGGCCCAGCCGTGTCTCCTGTGTCCTGCTGGCCGCCTCCTTTTGCTTCTGCCCTCGGCTCTGCCTGCGGGTTGTCGTCTTTGCCGTGTCGTGCTGACCTGCCCGCCTTTTTTTTCGCCCTCTCTCTCTCCAGTCAGTCCAAGCTATCCCAGGAGCAGCTGTCGGAGTTGCAAAAGTCGACACACTTTGACAAGAAGGAACTGCAGCAATGGTACAAGGGTACGTCCCGTCTCGTCGTCACCGTCGCCGTCGTTATTGTTGTTGTTGTTGTTTTTGTTGTTTACCCGTCTTCGCGCTGACACGACCCGCTGTTCGATCAGGCTTCCTGAAAGACTGCCCATCTGGCATGCTCACCAAGGATGAGTTCCAAAAGATCTACCGCCAATTCTTCCCCTTTGGCGACCCGTCGAGTTTTGCCGACTATGTCTTCAACGTATTTGACAGCGACAAGTCGGGCACGATAGAGTTCAAGGAGTTTATCTGCGCGTTGAGCGTCACCAGCCGCGGCAAGATGGAGGACAAGCTCGATTGGGCCTTTCAGCTGTACGACATTGACGGCGACGGCAAGATCAGCTACGACGAGATGCTCAAGATCGTCGAGGCCATCTACAAAATGGTGCGGTTTTCCTCTCTTCCCAGTGCTGTTTTTTTTTTTTCTTTCTCGTTTTTTTTCTTTTTTTTCACTTTTGTTATTGTCATTCTTCCCGCCGCTGACGACATTCCAGGTCGGCTCCATGGTCAAGCTGCCCGAGGACGAGGACACGCCCGAGAAGCGTGTCAAGAAGATCTTCCGCATGATGGACAAAGACGAGAACGGCAGCCTCGACATAAATGAGTTCAAGGAGGGCAGCAAGCGCGACGAGACCATCGTGTCCGCCTTGTCGCTCTACGATGGTCTCGTCTAGTTGTGGCCTCTCCCTGGCGTCGTTTGGTTTTCCTGCGGGTTCTCTTCTGCTCTGTTGTTTCTGGTATTTTTCAGATGTGTTTCATATGCACTCCCACACCACCCTCTATGTCTTTTTATAACCTCCGTATCCCATGACGGCCCTTTTTTTGGCTCTCTATCTTCTGTCCTTGTATGTCCCCCAGGCGCCCCATCTCTCGCCCATATTTCATGCCGTGTATCGCCAGGTCTCGGGTCAAAACTTATGTACAAAGCCTCTCATGTCAGGCACGTCTTATTTATAGCTGTGGAGGGACTACGCCCCGCCGGTCACATAACCGGACAGAATACAGCGCAAGAAATCTACCTACAGAGACAAGAGGCCGGCTCCCTGTTCGCATACCAGTGTATGGCACAAACCTGAGCACATGGTTCGTGTCGTTTCTAATTTGGCGGCGCCGTTCCATTTGTCCACTGCTCTAACATACCAACTTACAATGCAAAAAAAACAAGCAAAAGCGAAAAGATATACGAAGGAAAGATACATAGATCCATGCCAAGTCCAAACCCAGAAACATGTGACAACCAAGGGAATAAAAACAGAGAGAAGCTGTAAACAGTGAGAGAAAAAATCGACCGCGAGGCTCGCAGGAACCAGAGTCCAAAAAAAAAAGAATAAACAAGCGACTACCCGTGCTTTGTCCGCCTATTAGCTATCGCCGCTCTAGCTGGAGGCTGCCATCGCATATGCCGCGTCCACGTCCTTGCGATACTTCTTGAGGATGTCGCGCCGGTTCAGCTTCTGTGCCGCCGTCACCAAGCTCTGTTGTATTCGTTAGCATATATATTGTCCAGCACACTGCTTCGTAGGTCCAAGCTGTCTTAGTCACTCACGTTCTGTGGGGTCCACTCCTCGTCCGAAAGGACGACGCCGTCGATGATCTCTATGCCCGAGAGCCCGCCCTGCCGGCCCGTGGCCTGCATCTCCTTGAGAACCGCGGCCTGGAGCTTCTTGCTGTGCACGAGCTCCTCGATGCTGGATCCCTGGACGCCAATCGTCTCGGCCAGCTTCTTCAGCGCCGGCTCGGCAGGCACGATAATGGCAATGGGCTTGGCCTTGGAGTCGTCGGCATAGCAGCAGATGTTGGCCACGATCTGGGCGGACCGGTACACCGATTCGAGCTTCTCGAGCGCAATGTATTCGCCATTGAGCGTCTTGATCAGGTTCTTCTTGCGGTCGATCAGCTTCAGGTGGCCGTTGGGGAGGAATTCGCCAATATCGCCCGTCTTGAACCATCCGTCAGACGTGATGGCCTCGGCCGTCAGCTCCGCGTTTTCATAATAGCCGCTGGTGACGCTGGGTCCGCGCAGCCACACCTCGCCCTGCGGGTTCGGCTTGTTGGTGGCGTGGTATCCAGCATCGGCGAAATCGACCAGTTTGGCCTCCACAGACGCCGGCATGGCGCCCATGGCATCCGTTGTCCATTCGGCGGGGTTCTGCAGCACGCCCATGGCTGTAGTCTCAGTCAGACCGTAGCCGCTGATCATCGGGCAGATAGCCATGGAGATGAACCGCTGCGTGTCCTTGGACACGGGGCCGCCGCCGTTCAGGCAGAGCTTCAGGCGGCCACCGGTGGCCTCCTTGATCTTCTTGAAGACGACAGCGTCGAGAATGCCAGACCCGGGAAGGCCCATGTGCATGAGATTGGTCTTTGCCCACATGGAGCCCCAGAACAGCGAGCGGACTATCGGGCTGCCGGCATTGACCTTGGCGACGATGCCCTTCTTGACCATCTCCCAGACGGCTGGGACACCGACCAGAACGCTTGGCCGGAACTCCTTGATGTCGCCGCTGCAGTTGCGCACAGACGTGTCGGACAGAGTCTTGGGGTTGCCGTAGCCCATGGTCGAACCCCAGAAGATGCAAGCATTCTCAAAGACAAACTCGAGGATGTGCGCCAGCGGGAGGTAGGTCAGCAGGCCGTCGCCGGGGCCGATATAATCCTGCACGACGACGCTGACACCAGCGACTGCGGGCTCCGTCAGAAAAGGGGCAGGGAGCGGCAGAGGGAGGGGAGGGTTGTGGGCACGAACCTGCAGCGACGACAGCCTTGTGCGTCAGCGGAACACCCTTCGGGGTGCCGGTCGAGCCAGACGTGTACATGATGCAGCAGAGGTCGTCGGCAGCTGGCGGCACGGGGTCGACGAGGTTTTCCTCGCCGAGCTTGAGGACATCGCTGAAGCCGATGATGGTGATGTCGGGGAAGGCCTCGTGGAGCTTGTCGACGTGGTCCTGCTTGACCTGGTGCTGGTCGTTCCAGATGACGTAGCGGATCTCGGCAGCATCGGCGAGCACGTTGCCGAGGGTGGGCAGGAGATGGGGGTCGAGGAAGATGGCCTTTGCCTTGGTGGCGACCATGGAGTGGCGGAGGCCCTCCTGGCCGAGGGTGTCGTAGGCGGTGACGATGGAGATGGACTGGGAGCAGGCGCCGTGGGCGATGGAGAGCCAGTTTGCGCTCGTGGCGGCAAAGACGTGGATGCGGTCGCCGGCAGCCAGGCCGAGCTTGCGGAGGCCAGCTCCGAGCTGCAGGATGCGGCGCAGGTACTCGTTGTATGTGATGTATTCGTACGCACTCAGCTCAAAGTAGGTCCACTGCTTGTCGACCTGGCGCTCCTCGCCGTCGACGATCTTCTTGACCTTCTTCGTCTCCTGGTGGGTGCGCAGCAGGCGACGCGAGCCCATGATGTTGGAGTTGCCATACTTTTCCGTCGAGACATTGATGAGCTCAAACAGGGTCGAGATGTTGTCGGCCGGCTTGGCGATGAGCTCGGGGACGGACTTGGGATGCCGGCGGACCCTTGTCTCGCCCGGGATGTCTTTCTGGTTGGGAACCTCGACGGAATACGGCGGCCGGGCCGTGATGCGCGGCTCGAGTGTCTGGATTGTCATTTTGGAGCGAGATGTTCTTTGACGGTGCCTTGGAGGAACTTCTTCCCAGCCCCTGACGCGGTTGGGCGCTTTCGAGCAGGCCGTGTGCTCCTGTGGCGGTCACAGGGGAGCTGATGGACAGGTTGCTGAGGGCTGTGGGGGGCAAGCAGACACCTGGATGAAGAGAAGAGAAGACTGGGTGGGAGTTTGAGAGCGATTTCAACGATCAGGTCTAAAAGAGCTTTGCCGACAGAAGATGGGGCAGGCTGATAATGGATGCGGAGAACAGGGTCGCAGTTGCCAGGGGTAGCAGAAGGAAGGGTCGCGAAGAGAGGATACGTGAAACAGCCAAGGAGACGGGCAGAGAAGAGAAGGAACGAGGCAGTTATGAAGACGGCTGGACGACAGCGAGGGGGGTCAGGTGCACAACGCAGCTATGACGAAAGGGCGAAAGAGGAGACAGGGAGACGAGGGATGAGGAGAAGGGAGGAGAGCATAGAAAGAACAGCACAGTATTAAGAGGCAGCCAAGAATCGGGGCATCTACTGGCCGTTCGGAAAGGAAGGCACGAGGGGGGACAACACGAAGGCAAAAGCGGGCAGGGCAGTGTCGAGCAAACGACCAGTGCCAGTCAGCGCGGTACATGGCAGGAGCTTGGCTCCAGAGTGGAGACGGGGGAGCTGTTTTTTCTCTTTTTTTTCTTTTTCCCTTTCTCTATTATTTTACAAAGTGTTTTAACTCGGTTCGTGCTACCGTCCTCCTTCTTCACTCGGTTCCAGGCGATTGTTATGACGGAGCAGAGAGCTGTGGTTGTCACCGGAACAGCATGGGCTGGCCCAACAAAATGTGCGGAGAAGCAGGCGCTAGCACCCAATTGGGCAAGACGAAGGGGCTAACAGGGTTTTAGCGGCCCCCCTGGAGGGTCGACGTAATAAGTTGTACTTGCTTGTTGGAGCGAGCAGATGTATAAGTGTATCTCTGGTCACGCAGGTCAGACACAAAAACGCCACACAGCCGAGCTGTGCTGCCTGCCCACAGCCCCCCTAATAGCCCCGTACTAATGGTAGGCCGGCCAGCCCGGCCAGCCTGGCGGTCGCTCCTGGATTTCCGATTTGCACGCGCCGCAACACTACTCGTATTTGTACAGATGTGCATTGCATTCGCGCATGTGCTCCTACATAGCGTCTTGCGCATCTTGTGCGTGCGCAGGATCAGGATCAGGATCAGGATCAGGACCAGGGCCAGGACAGGGAGGGAGAGACGGCTGGCGAGGTACGGAGTATGTAACGCTGTGGTCGTCAAACAGCTGCTGCATGCAAAGCAGGCCGTCAAGTGGGCCTGTGTGAAGAACGATAATACCGGATTGGCTTAGGAGGGGCGCGTCCTTTCTTCGACTTTTTTTTCGCTTGTTTTTTTTTGTTGGGGAGAATCAGCCAAAGGACCTCTGCGCCTAATAGGGAGAGAAGAGACAAAGTACTTCCTCTGCCGCCTGACCACCGCAAATGGAGGCGTCTGCCCCCTCTCGCGTGGGCTCGCGCGGCCCTTTCTGGCAATCCGTCTGCCCAGCCTCTTCTATTTATCATTTTACTTCCAAAACACCCAGGCAGGCACACGCCTTTTCCGCCGGAAACGGGCCTGTCTGCTAGAGTCTTCAGGTGTACCCGCATGTTACTAATGTCTGTTGGGGACGGGAATAACTGGGCCTAGCGCGCTGACCTACTACATAGTATTGTGCACTGGCCCTTCTCCATTCTCCATCAACCACGACCATGGCTGCGGCTGGCTGGACCGCAGCCGAGAAACGCGTATCGTACTATGGACGAATCGCGAGGCCCGGTCGGACAGCTGTAGGCCCCGTTCATCAGGGGCGTTGCTGTTTCTGAGGCGAAATTGCAACCGACCCTCCGACCAGGCGTCAGAGACTCGGCCGAGGCTGGTGTCCAACTCGTACGTAGGGCCGTTGGGCTGCGTGTTTCCAATACGGCGACCACGTGACTTGTAAGGAGATACAGACCATCTCGTTGGGAGACGCGCAGGGCTCGAGTCGTTTTGCCTACCGTGCCGCCTGCTACTCCGTATTCTTAGTGCTTTTCCCGCCTGTTCTCCACTTTTCAGCTGTCGCCCTCTTCCCAATCTGGGCTCATGCTTCGAGAGAGTCAGGCGGCCCGAGGCTGAGTTTTGGAGCTGTCAAAACCAGCGCCGCGGGTGCTTTTCGCCTGTCCGAACCGGGAATCCTGCTGCACGCTTACTCCAGCTGCCGACAGCATGCACATTCTGTGATAGCAGTCGGGGGTGCGGAAGGACAAGAGCGGTGTTCCCGTTGGCCGTTGGCCGTCGTTGCTCGGGGCAATCCTTTGTCTCTGAGCCTCACCCAGATATCTCACCCACCCTTGTCCCGATATGGCGATGTTGTCTGAGCGTCTCACTGCCGTTCTGGGCCCGGACATCAAAGACCCTGACGAAGGTGCCTCCCTCCTCTTCTGTCGTGATCCCCCCCATCTGCCCGTCTTTCGCTGTCTGACCCTGGACCCTGCTCCCAGAAACGTTCCTCCTCTTTGCCAGCGACCGGCCGGCCGCCCAGAACCTCGGCTTCGTCGACCCCCATGCCGCCGAGCTCGACCTGGCTGTCGCCGGCCGCGATCTCGTCGTGCACCAGTCACCGGCCGTCCTGACCTCGAGCCGTCGGGGCGGCACCACCGGCGCCGTCATCTGGAAGATCACGCCGGCCGTGGCCGAGTGGCTGGCCCGGCCCGGCAACTTTCTGTTCGGCGACGGCGGGCCGTCCGCGCCAGACGGTGCCGACCGACGCCGCTCGTCGTCGCTCTTGCCGCTGCCACCGCTGCTCGGACCCCAGTCTGCCGTGCTCGAGCTGGGCTGCGGCATCTCTGCCGTCATTGGTCTCGTGATGACCGGCTACGGCAGCCGGGCAGCGCCAGCGCGAAAGACGGGCGGAAGGAGGACGCGGAAAGCTACGGCTGCGGCTCTCCTAGACAGCAGCCACCACAACCACCACTACACCAACTCGGTCGGCCGCTACGTTCTGACCGACCAGCCATACGTGGCCAAGCTGGTGCAGCGGAACCTCGAGGCCAACGCCGCTGTCGGCCCTGGTCTCTACTTCCACCCCCTAGACTGGGAGACCGACGTGGTGTCGTCTTCCCTCCTGCTGCCACCCGAGGACGTGTCCGCCGGCATCGACAACCATCATCACCGTCATCACCACCAACACCCCCATCACCATGCTGCCACTGCGGCTACCACACCTGCTGCAGCTGCTTCCTTTGATGCTATCCTCGCCTGCGACTGCATCTATAACGACGCCCTCGTGGCGCCCCTCGTGCAGACGTGCGTGGATGCGTGCCGTATGCGCAGTGCCCCTCAGGGCGTTGGCCGCGATGCCGAGCCGCTGTCGCTGCCGCCGACCCTCTGCATTGTTGCCCAGCAGTTGCGCGAGCCCGACGTGCTGACGGCCTGGCTGACAGAGTTTCACGCGGCGTTCCGCGTCTGGCGCGTGCCCGAGGCGCTGCTCACAGAGGCGCTGTGGCCAAGTGCAGGATTTGCCGTACACGTCGGCATTCTACGGTAGGCGGGCAAGAAAGGCTGGGGAGAGCATACTGCAGCAAAACGTACCTATCGGCGACCCGAGTATTGATCCGGGTTCGTTCATGACGGCGAATAGAGGCGCTTCACATATAAATGTATAGAGACCTAGCTATGAAAAGAACAAGAAATGTGAAATCTGGGTCGGGCGTGCCTTCGTTCCGTGTCTTTTGTTTTGATTTCTGTTTTCTGCCCCTAGGGAGGCCCAAGCCGTTTTCTCTCTTATAGCCGGCCAGCTATGATCACCCTGTCAAAAATCGATACGCCCCAGGCATCATCAACGTGACAGTGCTCCAGCCTCAGCTTGACTTGCTTGTACGGGGCACTGCTGCCACTGCTGCTATCACTACCGTCGCTACTGTCGTAATGCTTGCCTGCTCCACTGCCGCCTGAGATGCCGTTAGTACCAATGGAGCCAGTCCAGTGGGCGCTTGTCGCCTTCTCTTTGCCCTTGGACTTTCTCGATTTCTTCGCCTTCGTCTGCTTCTTTGCCCGAACTATCTTCTTCAGGTTGACACGCTTGATGCACTCGACCGACAGGTTGTTGTCGATGGCCAGCCACTCCAGCTTGAGGTGCGGGTAGTGCGCAAGAGTGTCGAGCATGAACCGCTTGGTCTCCTGCATCACCCATACACACGTATCATCATTCCGCAGCCGGATGATATTGAGGGCTACGAGGCCCACAAAGTTGGGGAGGTGAAGCATGAGATCATGCTGCGCAAACACGTCAGCAGGCAGGAAGGGGAAATTATCAGGACATAAGCGGGCACTCACAATGGATTGCATTCTCATGCAGACAGCCAGCTCGGCGAGATTCCGCGCACGTCGGCCTAGTAGCTTTATCGTCGCCTCGTCGACATCCCAGTCTTGGCTGCCGGAATTGTTTATCATCAGCTTTTTCAAGTAAGGGGCGTGTTTCTTTAGGACAATGTGCCGGATGTCGTTGATGGTAGTCGTTGTCTTGGGCGCCACGCTCTCGGGCTTGTGGCCTGCATCTCGCTCCAGCATGAACAGCGAATGCACCTCGTCGAGCTGTGCGACGAATGACAAAAAGGCTGTCGATACGTTGTCGGTAAAGATGGACCGCAGCGGCAGCGCCTGCGCCCTGTTCTCTTTGGTGAAGAGTGTCCAGATGGCTGTTTGCGGTCCGACGTTGAGCAGGGTAATGCGTACCAGGGCGTGCAGATCAATGGCCCTGGACAGCACCGATGCTGTGACGGGAATGAGGCTTATATTCAGCTCCTCCAACGCTAGACCGCGTGTTGACCGTAGATACTTGTCGACGAGTTGACGAGTGTTGTGCGCATGTGTCGAGGGATCAGTCTCGGAAGTCTCGGTAGTAGAAGCCTCACGAGAAGCCGTTACTGAACTCTTTCCGGCATCGATATCCCGCACTTCAGCTGCGACTGTCCGCGTCTCCTGGAAGAGGCGGCGAATATCCTTGTGCAAGCCACGCTCTCGTCTCTCCATGTCTGCGAGGATTTGCGGTTCGATATCCTCTCGCACACTGTATATTGCCTCCAGTCCCTTGCGTGAGATGTGCGCCCGCTTCTCCAGTATGGCCAGTCTGTCCAGCAAAGCTTCGAAATTGTTTCTCTGGGCAGAGATATCTGCTGCTAGTTTTTTCGCGCTGTCGATGTTCTCTGCTTCTTCTGATTGTTCTTGCTCGCCTTGCTGGCCTTGCTGGCCTTGCTGGCCTTTTTGGACCTGCTCGGACACCGATACAGTGTCCGGAAGCAGCTCTGGCTCGGCGTCTCTGTCGCTCGAGTCTTCCAAGTCTCTATCACAAGCGCCATCCTCAAGAACAAGCTGGCCCTCTGGCTCCTCGACGTCAATGTCTTCTGGGCTGATGTCTGTGACATTAGTCTTGGGCTTGGTGACCGTGTCTCCGTCTCGGAAAAGGCTCACTCCTGAGACTGATGACTCGTCGCCGTCATCTGCCGCAAGTTTGTCGGGATCAGATCCGGGTCCGGATCCGGACCCAGATCCAGGTCCGGGTGTGTCGACTGCTTTCTGCCTGTTTTCCTGCTTGTCTTGGTCGTCCTGGATATCTGCCTCAGAATCGATATACTTCTTGGCAGCAGATTCAATCATGTCCAACATCTTTAAATGGTCTCCAGTGTTACTTCCACCGACAGTGCTATTCAAGAGCTGTACAGTCATGTCACGCACAGCGTTCGCAAATTCAAGCCGGCTGCTGTTCTTCGAGTCCGAGGCCCCGCCCGCATTGTTCGGGCTGTTGTTCACACTGGCTTTCGGCGGTTTTGGCTGGTGCCGAAGGAGAAACGGCTCCAGGTCGAATATCCTGCTCAGGGCAGACTCTTGCCTGTGCTTTTCTTCTTGGGCATAAAAGAGTTTCGACGTGGGATGTGTGTGATCTGTGGTCACAGACCCATCGGCTAGCGTAGCACTCAGCGGAACGCTGATATCGATGTCGTCGATATCGGATTCGTCAGAGTCGGCATCGGGCGGTGGCTTGCGTGCCTTGGAGGCTAGGGCATCCGAAAAGGATACGCTGAGCTCGGCGAGTGTTCCGGCCGAGTTTCGCAAGCAGGGTTTGATTTCGGTGATGACATCGAGCGTGTCAATGTCGAGGATAGAGAGGACCTTGAGGTTCTTGAAGCCAGAAATGGTGGGTGGCTCAGCCGGTGACAGTCCGCGATTGGGGGCCTTGGCACGAGAATGCGTCTTGAACTGCGAGGAGGACTGGGAGGATACGGGAATGCTTGGGCTATAGAATGTCGAAGTTGCGACTGGCACAAAGCCGTTTGCGGGTGGATGATGGAACTGTATCTGCTGTGAAAATGAGGGCATTGGAAGTGCAGGCTCCGCGGGAATGCCTGCCGATGAAGAATGTGGCACGAATGTCGACAAGGAGGCGGGGGGGCTCAAAGGAAGCAGTGGCATGCTCTCGTGCATTGACGGGCCTTTTTGGAGGCGGATCTGGACATCGGAGAGCGTGTCGATCTGGTGAAGGGCTTTATAGACCGGCCGGCCCAGTTCTATCCGGACATCCCAGCTGATACGTGTTAGAGCGGAGGCACACACATGAGGAGAGAGGGGAAGATAGATTGGAGGTATCTCACTAAAACTTCTCGAGCCCTTTGGTCTTGCGGAGGGTCAAGAGAAGGAGGGTGTTCAGAAACTTTCCACAGCTTTCAGTATAGACGTATGGCGCGATGGTCCTGTCGGCTTCGGGGCCGGTGCCATAGGAGGAGTCGATGAAGAGCTCACGCAGATGGCGTGCATAGTCGTACTCGCTGGTGGTGAGGGTGTTGAGGCAGGCGGCCAGGGTGTCTTCGTACGGCTTGCCGCCATGATACGGGAGAGAGAAGTGGAGAGTGCGGTATATGATTTCGGATGCCATGTGATGAAATTGTCTAGACACCAGGGCGAGACAGATGAGCTCGGGCATGTTGCACTGGGAGAATGTGAGCTCAAGGAAAGCCAGCCAGGGACATCGAGGCAGGGGACTTGGGATGGGGACGCACGTGGTCGAGTATTTCCCTGTGCGTCTCCTTGGGCAGGTCGAGGATGGTTGGGCGTCGGGCCTGGGAGCTATGCTCCATTGCCAGTCTGGTCTCGGCCATGGCTGTGGTCGTGATGTGGGTGCAGCAGGGAGGGGACACGACGACGATGGGGTCGGATGGGAAGGTCCCGGCCGGCGTGTTCTCTTCTGTCCGGCGGAAGAGGCCAGGGTGAGCAGTCCGGAAAGGCGTCGAGGGAGCTCGTGGTCAAGGCTCTTTTCCCTCTCGTATTTCTGCAGCTTTTATCAGGCTGGGCAGCAGGTGGGGTCGACAGAAATGCAGCCGTGATCGTAAGATGTGGATAGAGCAGGGTTGCCAGAGGTAAGCGCAGCGTGAAGCGCTGACAGGTCGGCACAGGGGAGTTGGTGGGCGGAGGATGCAGGAGGGCAGACGTTGAGGGTGTATGGCTCTGGAGGATTCCTGCATTTATGTTTGCTGCCGTCCTCAGATAGCAGGTCTCTCTCGCCTTGTCGCGAGTTTGCCGAGAAGGAAGGCGTGACTTTGGTTTGCGCCAGGCTGGACGGCCAGCGATTAGTGCCCCACACATGCAAGCTAGCGGCCTGGGGTACCACAGATTGGCGTGGCAGTGGGCGGCCCCACCAGATAGGCGGCTGGCTGCCTAGAGAACAAGGTATCTTACAGAGTACGAACAGTATACGAGTACAGAGTACAGCGTACGTCGTGTGTGAGATATACGCCGTACGAGTAGACGCGGGGGGCAAAAACCCCCACCCGTGCAGGCCGCTATGTTTTGGTGGCACTTTTTTTGATCGACAAGGACGAGGCCGGCACTTTGGAATACTCCCGGCATGGCAGAGGGCGATGAATAGGATCGGCTGGATCGACGGGTGGAGCAGCCTCGCAGAAGCTGGCGGGAGTTATCATGGGGCATAGATGTCCAGTCCACAGCCCCAGCAGCCCGGCGACTGGCAGGACAGCGGATCTTCAGGGCTTTGCTGTGTTCTGGGTCGCATCCATGCCCTACTGTGTACAGATGGGGTTCTGCGATACAAGGTAGGCAATACCGATACCTAAAACTCGCTATTATCTGCCAACAACCGTTTCAGGAACGGCCAGGAAAGCGCTATGACCAATACGACGTAGTGGATGCGCAGCCAGCCCCACAGCGCTAATAGGGCATTGGCTAGCACGCGTCTGAAGGCGTTACTCGCATCCTGCGAAGATGCATTCCTTCTCTCTCTCTCTCTCTTCCTGTGGCCTGCGAACCTCCTCCCTACATAGTACCTCTTTCGCACTCCCTCCTCTGCCGACAGCCCGCCACCATGGCTGAAGTCGAAGAGCCCCAGTTCTCGACGCTGGCCGAGCGCATCGCAGCCCTCAACAAGCAGAAAAACTTCAGCTCGGCACCAACTGTCGCATCAGCGAGTTCGTCTGTTCGGACAGCATCCTCCACCTTTGCAGCACAGGGAAAGAGGCCTCCTCCCCCTCCCCCACCGACTGCTGCCGCCAAGCGGACACCGCCCTCGCCGGCGCCCCAGAATCTCGCGCCATCTGCTGGCACCACAGACGAGGCAGCCAGCCGTCCGCTTCCCGTCCATCGTCCGACACAGCCGAAACGAGTGCCGTCCGCAAACGGCCTGCCGCCCAGTCTGCCTCAGCGCCTCCCTTCGACCCAGACCGTGAAGACGCTGGCCGTTTCCGGTCGTCGTCCGTCATCCGATTCCGTCGCCTCAGCTGCCTCGACGGCAACAGCATCCCTGGCCCTGAGCCGGGTATCGTCCTCGACGAGCCAGGGATCTTCTGGAGGCAGCCTGCGAAGATTGCCGCCAGCCTTTGGCACCACCAAGCTGCCACCTCTGCCTCCCAGCCGGAGGGAGCGCGAGGCTGCAGGGAGGGCAGCGGCAGAGAAGGAGGCCGCCGAGAGAAAGGATGTCGAGCGGGCTGCCAGGAAGGAGGCTGCAGAGCGAGAGGCCGTGACCGCAACGAAGCGGCCGCCTGCCCTTCCGATGCGGCCAGGCGCTGGGCCTAACCACACGGCAGACGTCCCTGCCGCCGCCAATCCACGTCTGCCGCCCCGTCCACGGCCAGGACCCGTGGCAGCGTCGAGGCAAGACGATGAACCCCCTCCACCCGCCCTTCCAGCTCGCCGGCCGACAGTCCGGGACGACGAGCCCCCGCCACCAGCGTTGCCAGCACGCCGGCCAACAGCCTTGGCTCAGGAGGCCATACCACCGACGCTACCGGCACGCCAGGCGACCGTCAAGTCAGCACTTGCCCTGGGCTTCGGCTCAAGCAAGCCGGCCCTCCCGCATCGTCCCAGCAGGAACGACGACGAAGATGACGCGCCGCCGCCGTTGCCTATGGCATCTCGTCCCTCCCGGGCCCAGATCGACGCCGTCGTCAGAGGCGGTGGGCGCAGCAGACCGCCACCAGCCTCGGCCCCGGGGTTCTACCCCAAGAAGGGCGACGACGAGGAGTGCATGGTCTGCCGGGACTTTTCCGGTCCCGACGACGTCGCGGCACGCTATCCGCTGGAGCGGCTGCCGCGGCAAGGCACCGTGAACTACCTGGCACGCCACCTCTGCGACCCGTTTCCGTCGCAGACGGACAAGGCGCGGGCCATCTTCACGTGGTGCCACCACAACATTGCCTACGACGTGGACGGCTTCTTTGGCGGCTGCATCCCGCGGGGGCAGAGCATCAGCGAGCGCATCTTTTCGGGCAAGGCGGTGTGCGAGGGCTACGCCAAGGTGTACGAGGCGATAGCGCAGGCGGCCGGGCTGGAGGTGCTCGTGGTGACGGGCCACGGCAAGGGCTATGGCTTCAGCCTGGTGAAGCCGGGCCAGCCGGTGCCGCCGCCCAACCCGACGGGCCACGCGTGGAACGCAGTGCGCATCGACGGCGGCGAGTGGAAGCTGCTGGACGCGTGCTGGGGCGCCGGCAACGTGAGCAACGACCGGGCGGAGCGCTACGAGAAGCGCTTCACGCCGGCCATGTTCACCATGAGCAACGAGGAGTTTGGTGAGCGCCACTTTCCTGAGGACCGCAACTGCTTCTTCCGTGCCGACGGGCGGGTGCTCACGTGGGCCGAGTATGTCGTCGAGAAGTCGGCCGAGCCGCCCGCGACGCTGTACAGCAACGAGCTCGACCAGGGCATCGGCCCAGACTCTGTCGAGCCGTCGCGGCTGCGGATCCACGTCGGCGACGCCGGCCATGGCCGTGGCCGTGGCGGCCCGGACGACGTGGTCCACTTCCGCTTCGGCCGATCGTGTCCGCACTGGAAGCCGGAGACCCACGGCCGCGGCCTGCGGCCCTACCAGATGGTCATCCAGATCAAGAACGGCGGCGCCGACGGCCGTTCCGACGAGATGGTCGAGATGCGCTACGACAGTCCCATGCGCTGGTGGGCCGACATTCCGCGGAGCCGTCTGGGCCCGCCCGGAACCAAGCTCACGTGCTTCGCCTTCACCACGCGCGACGACCAGGACATGCGCGGCGCCACCATGGCCGACTTCCGCAGCAGCTGGGGCCGCCGCAAGGTTGGCCTTGACGGCGTGTGCGCGTGGGAGCTGGTGTGAGCGGCCGTGGGAACCGTGGAGCAGGAGAAGATCTCTGCATGGCACAACAGGGTTTGGGGTATTCATTATGCGAGCATTCTTTTCGAGGTCAGTCCATTCCCTAGCGAAGAAACAAACGGCCCTGATGACGTGGTTGATTCGATGTGCATCGACATGTGTTGCTGTTTGCTTTCAGTCGTGTCTGTTTTCCTCTGTTTGGCCTTTCGCAGTGCTATTCGAGTGGGTGTGGCAGATACCCGAGGGACGAGTTGCGAGAATCTGGGAAGCAGTCGATAATGCCACCATTTCGGTGGAAACACGGAGTATAATTAAACAATTAAGCAATATCTTATTAGGCAAAGGAACAAAGGGAAATATATACATAGCCAATAATGAGTGCCTGTTTCGCATATGTACAGCAGCGCCGTCCTCGCGCCTTCCCTGTTCGACCGTCCTTCTGAACCACTTCCACGTAAGCAAACTAGTTATTTGTGGCGTCTCCTCTTCGACATTACCATGTCCTCGTTCTTCCTGCATTCACACACAAGACAAACCTCGGCAGATCCTGAAAGAAGAGTGGGAATATCGGGTCTGTGACCCATCTCTTTCCAAAACGCCGGCAGTCGCTAAAAGCGGGAAACAAAAGAGAGAATGCCGTCTGAAATCGGCCGTCCTATCCGTCCTATTATTCGTTCGACCAGCTGCTTCGCTTGAATGTTCTGGACAGCCGTGCCGAGTTCCGCCGTGGCGGCTCGCAGCCCGGCTCGGACTCTCGCCTCGCCTGTCGCAGTTTCTCCTCGGCCTCTTGCCGCGCCTTGATGATCTTGAGGTTGACCGGCGGTCCGTCGAGCATCGAAGGCGCGTACGAGTCTCGCACAGTTGTGGTGGGCGTGGGACAGTCGCTGCCCACGGCCGTCGACTGGGATAGGAAAGACGACCGCACTACTATCGACATGTTTGTCTTGGAGTACACGGGAGGCGGCGGGATCAGCTTTGTGTCGGATGTCTCGATGTGAAGTCGCCCCAGCCCGGCCGGGATATCTGGCACGCTCGGAGCTTCTGACGAACCGAGGATACCGGAACCGGAACCGGAGCCAGAGCCAGAACCACTGTCCACAGGACCTCCGGGCGCATCTGCAGGCGGGCCGCCCGGACCGCCCATAGCACCAGGAGGTTTCTTGATGCTGCGCCACTCCATGAAGAAGGCCGAGATGAGTGCGCAAAAGGCCAGGCCCATGCCCATCAAGAAAATGCGCGTGGATGCGTAGTTGTACGCTTCGATGACGAGGGGAAGGTATTCGGCGGGCACCACCTCCGCTAGCTGGGTGACACCACCGCTGACGATTTTGTTCGCGTCGAGGCCCGGGACGTCCCCGAGCTTCGAGACCAGGAGGTTGCTCAGGAGGGTCTCGCCAACAGTGGTGAAGATGGAGCCGCCCAGCTGCTGCATGAAGAACATGATGGCCACGCCCGTCGGCACATCCGCGGGCGGCAACACCGTCTGGGCGGCCAGGTTTCCGATCTGCATTCCCAGGCCGAGGCCGAAGCCGGAAAGGAACTCATAGGCGATCCAGTGAGACGAGCGGGTCGAGGGCGTGAAAGTGCTCATGAGACCCTCGCCCACGGACATGATGCAGGGCGCCAGCAACATGGACGGAACATAGTAACCGATCCTCTGCGTGACGATGCCGGACAAGATGCTGGACACGACGAGGCTCAGCACCAGCGGGATGGTGTCGATGCCAGACTCCAGTGCGGTGGCATTCTTGGTCGTCTGGACTGGGAATGGTCAGCGGCCTGGAAAGGGCACACCCGGGGTGCCGTGCTATTGCACACTTACACCATATCGGAACAAAGTACACCATGGTCAGCATGGACGCTGCCAGGAAAAAGGTGAAGAAAGAGCCCGCGAGTATGCTGCGCTGCTTGACGATACGCGCGGGCAGCGTGGCCGTCTCGGGAAGCATGATCTGCACCACGGTAAAGGCCACCATGAGCGCGCCGAAGAGCAGAAACAGCGGAATGACCCGCCAGCTGCTCCAGGCATACGTGGAGCCGCCCCATTGCAGGGCCAGCAGCAGGCAGACGATGCCGGGCAGGAAGAAGAGCGAGCCGAGGGGGTCGAGCCGCTTGATGTGCGTCCAGAGCGACGCCGGCGGGTACGTCCGCGAAGGCGGGTTCCAGAAGAAGCACATAAACACGAGCGTGAAGCCGCCGACGGGAAGGTTGATGTAGAAGCACCACCGCCAGCTGACCGTGCTGGTAAAGGCGCCGCCGACAAGCGGGCCCACCACCGAGGCGACGCCAAAGACGACGCCGAAGAGGCCCTGGAACATGGGCCGCTTGTGCAGCGGAATCATGGGGATCATGATCAGCATGCAGCCCGAGAAGATGCCTGCCGACGCGGCACCGGCAATAGCGCGGCCGACGATGAAGACGGTCGAGCTGGGCGCAGCGCCGCAAATGGCGGACCCAATCTCGAACACGACGACGCAGGTGAGAAATGTCCTACCAGGGTGTGAGTCTCGAGAGGTGGGGGAGTCCGGAGGGAGAACGGGCAAGGGAGGAAAAGGGGGAAAAAGAAACCCACCATTTCATTGGGTAAAACCGGTAAATGCGGCCAAACAGAAGCTGGGATGCTGACGTTGTCAGCATGTAGGCCGAGGCAAACCAGCCGATGTCTCCCAGACTATGAAAGTCATCTGAGATCTGAGGCACAGCCGTGGCGACGATGGTACGATCGAGGGCCACGAGAAAGAGGGCCAGAAAGTTGCACAGCAGGATCATCCAGAAGTTAAAGCTCCGAGGCTGGTAGAGGTCGTTTTCCGGGCCGACTTGCGCGGCGGCCGCCGGTGCCAGTTTTTCGGCATCTGCGGAGCCTCGGTGCGTCTCCGGCTCGGGGCGGTCGATATCGGTCGTCTGTCCGCTTGCCAGGGAAACATTGGACGTAAATGGGGGGCCTGTGGCGGCCATGTTCGCGGTTGCGAGGGCAGCCGGTAGCACGCAGTCAAGCGTGCGGGCACGATGAGCTGCAGAGGGTGTGTGGTACAGCAGAAAAGAAGGTGAGATCACAGCCGTTGTGTGAACGAGGCAGTCAGACAGAAAGACAGTTTTGCGGGGGTTAGGAAAATCCCAGGAGAGGCAATGTGAGAAGAGGTGAACTGCAAGGAGGCCACACAAAAAGATGGCAAGGGAGAAGAGAGCGGTCCTTGGGGTTGAGGGAGGGCGAAACAGAAACGTGATGTTTGTTCTCCACTGGAAAGCAGAAAACAGACGGCCTGGCCGTAGAACAGCAAGAAAACCGACGACTTTGGAGGGACACAGGAGAAAGAACGGTCGAGCCTGTTCTTCCTGGAAAGGAGACAGTGCGAGCAGAGAAGGGGAGCAGGATGGAAAGGATATGTTGGGCTATATAGCAATACGAAGCAGCACGGCGACTGACAAGTCACGGATATTATCGAGCCGTCTCTGCCACTCTTCGTAAAACAAAAACGGCAAGTAAGCCGGGTACCATTGGGAGGAGAGACATGGCAGGCGGATGGGAGGGCCAGGAGGAGGCGACCGGGCATGGCAGATCAGATGGCGCCGAAAGAAGCAAGGGGGGGGGGGATGGCGGGCTGGCGGCTAGTACGCTGACCGACCGCCATCGGTCTTGACGGTCATCTCGCTCGGCCCTGTTGCTCTTGGCTTCGATCGTCTGTCTCTCTTATCCGCCTTGTTTCCTGGCCGCTTACTATTCTAGAATCACGCGAGTTCGGACGACCTGTCCAACGTGGCGGCGACAAGCCTCGTAGCCAGAAATAGAAGGCGTGGAGACAGACCCTCCAAAAACAAACGGCCGGCGGACGGGACAAGTCTGCGTTGCCAGCAGCCCTTTGGAAGCAAGCTGTCCGGCCAGAGCTGCGTTGCTGGCGAGGCACCCGGCCTAGGGGAGGTTGCATTGGCAAAGGGACAGCAGGAAAAGGATGAAAATACGGGGTCCTATCTCTCCATTGGCTGCGAGCAATAATGTCCGCAAACTCACAGCTCCTGTAGGAAGAAATTAGGGGGGGGGGGGTGTTCCGTTGTTCTGAATATTGTGGGGTAGCTACGTGGTCATTACTCGGTGTACAAGCGGAAAACAAAGAACATGCATGTATTACAAGACAAGAGGAGATAGGCACAAAAGCAAGACAAAAAAAACGGTCGTGTGGGATGTTTGGGACAGCGGGCATGCGCGCGCAGAAATACTTTGTATATATAGAGTCCGGCTTCCCCATCGGGTCCGTAAATAGCCGGGGCCGCCCTATACCGCTCTGGGCCTAGCGCACCCGTAGCTGCAATGCACCAGGGCGTGGACAGGAAGATCCGCAGGCGGGCAGGCAAGGCAGGAGCGACCCAGCAGGCGGCAGCACCGCCGCCATTGGCTGGGCTGCAGGGAAGGAGCGATCGGGTCCTGAAGCCGGGGTTCGGGACCGAATTTACCCGGCCATCGCCTCCCCCAAACCCACCTTGGCATCCGGCGGCGTCTCTCCTGTCACCAAGACACACATCCTGCACGCGCAGGACTCTGCCCAACAAAGGAGAAAAGACACGCACTGACACACCTGTCCCTGCGGCAGCGCGCGCCAGAGACCCGACCGAGGGACGAGCCAGCTTCGACTCCGGGCCTCCTCTGCAGTCTCCGGGCTGCATCGAGCGAGCGAGAGAGAGAGAGAGCGTGTATGTTTGGCCACCCCCATCCTTGCCCTCTCGCCCGCTGCCTCTCCCTGTCCTCCCTCTCCTCTCTGCCCTCCCTCTGCCCTCTGCGCTCTCCTCGCCGGAGCCCCACCTGCATATGGAGCCACGCATTGGCCCATCCAGCAGACGGCGACATGAGAGGCATGTACAGGATGGCCGACAGAATGGCTGATGCAGACCAGGGACGGGCCTTGGAAGAGCAGCAACAGAATATCCAGGTCTGGTCCTTCTGTGCAGATTACTTCATTTGGTATCTTTCCCTCCTCACACGCCTCCCCTGTTCGTCTTCCACTTTTACCCCCCCTCTCCCCCCCCCCCCCCCCCCGCCCCCCGCCCCCCCCCCCCGCCGCCCCCCCCCCCGCCCCCCCCCTCCCCCTCTCCCCC
>JANSMH010000145.1:0-65104 GCA_029299595.1 Grosmannia serpens
GAAACAACAAGGGCTATCGCACTTTTTCTTTCCTCCCCCCCCTGCCGGTCATTTGGTTAGGGGGAAAAAGGCAAAAACGACCCACCCAAAAAAAAGAAAAGGGGGGGGGGAAAAAAGAGGAAGGAAAAAAAAAAAAAAAAAAAAAAAAAAAAAAAAAAAAAAAAAGAAGGACACCCCCCCCCCCCCCCCCCAAAACTCACTCTCAAAACTCCCCGTCTTCACCCCAACCAGATCGGCCTCGACGCTCTCGCACAGCCGCACGGCCGCCTCGCGCGCCACGTTCTTCCGCAGCAGGTGGTCCTCCATGCCCTTCATCGCCTTGTCGAGGTCCGCCCGC
Organism: Grosmannia serpens; assembly: GCA_029299595.1. Classification (NCBI taxonomy): domain Eukaryota; kingdom Fungi; phylum Ascomycota; class Sordariomycetes; order Ophiostomatales; family Ophiostomataceae; genus Grosmannia; species Grosmannia serpens. Next base: position 338 of record JANSMH010000145.1, read on the forward strand.
GTCAGCGTCTTGCCGCCCACCACGTTGCGGAACAGGCCGCCAATGGTGCTGAGCCCCGACCCGAGCAGTCCTCCGGCGCCCGACGCGGCCGCCCCGGTCGCCGCGTCCGCCCTGGCCCGCGACGCGGCCTTCTTGTTGGCCGCCGCGTCCGCCAGGATCAGGTGCACCTCGCTGTCCAGGTCCTTGAGCACAAACTGCCCCTTGGACGTCTTGGACCCCCACGAGGACGCGTCGACCTGCTCGAGCGCGGCTGTCCGGGCTGTCCGGGCCGGGGCCGGGGCCGTGCCGTCGGCAGCACCGCCGTTCGTGGCCGCGCCGAGCGCCGAGTAGTCTAGCTGGATGTCGTCCTCCTCTTCGGCCATGCCGTCCGCCCCCCACTTGCGGCCCTTCTTGGCCGTCTTGGCCGTCTTGTCCTTTTGCTGCCTGCGCGCCGCCTCGTCGCTCGAGTACGACATGCCGCCCGGGCCGCTGCCCGCCGCCGCCGTCGCCGCCGCCGCCGCCGCGTGGTGCGCCTTGCGTGCCCGCCGCGAGACCTTGCTCAGCGCGCGCGGCTGTGCCGACGACGTCACGCCATTGCCAAGGCTGGCCGGGCGAGGCCCCCCCACAGTGACAGCCGTGACAGCCGCGCCCGCAGTCGTACCACCGCTGCCGGGCGTCGACGGCCGCGAGTTGACCGGGGTGTCGATCGGCGTGGACGCGGCCGAGTTGTCGTCGGCCGCAACGCCCTGGGGCTGGCTCGTGTTCCTGTTCTCGGGCAAGGCGCCGCCGCCCTCCAGCTCGTTCATCTGCTGGTCAAAGTAGTCGTCGAACCGCGCGCACTCGACGATGGTCGTGTGGGGCCGGGTCAGCTGCTCGCCGTACAGGCTGACAAAGATGGTCTTGATGTGCTCGACGAGCTTGTCGATCCACGACAGGTGAAGCAGCGACTTGTAGACGGCCACAAAGATGACGCCCAGATCCTTCACAAAGGCCCACTTGACCGCGTACTGGTCGGCCAGGTACGGCGCATGGCTGCTGCCCGAGGCGATCTCCTCCTTCGTGACGGCCCCGGAGGCATTCTCTTCGATGAAGACGTCGGTGATAAACCTGTTGACAATCGCAGGACTGACAAAGGCATAGCTGCGCGACCAGAGGACCACGCCAGAGGTGGTGACAATCTCAAAGCTGTCCAGCATGGCTGCGTCGCATATCTCGCGGGGACGCGGACGGAGTCAGAGAGGGAATCCCGGGGGTCGGGGAGCAAAGGGGATCAGCGGGAAATTCGTCGACTAGGAATAGGCCAAAAGAGGATGGCGATGGCGAAGGAGCGTGGGAAAATTGGAGGGCAAAAGCTTGGGCGTGTGGAATGGCTGTTGCGGGAACAGGGCAGGAATCGAAGGTGCGATCGAGCACTAAGCACCAATATCGAAAAATGGCCTCAAGACGCTCGATAAGACGGGACAGATCTGTTATCGCGATAAGATATCGGAGTTACGCGATGTTGTGCAGGCCGGCCATCAGGGGGGGGGGGCGCGGAAAAACAATGTTGCGGAACGCATAATGGCGCCGTGGCAGGAGGAGACGACGACAGCTTCCAAAGCTAAAAACGACACCTTGCGACATCTGCTGCCTGTCTCGCAACGCCTCCTCGGCCGCCCTTCCGTCTGCCCGAAAGCCCTTTCCTGCGCATGGTGCTTCGTCTTACCGCTGCTCATCAAAGGCACGTCCCGCGGGATCTCGTCTCCTGGACGACCATTCCTCGCGAATCGCACTCTGCATCCTCATCCCCAAGCCGACAACAAGAAGAACAAGAACAAGAACAGGAAACCCCCCCCCCCCTTTTTTTGCAATCCAGAATGCAGCGCTCCGTGTACGGGCAGTCCCCCCCGCTGCACCACCCGGTGCCGCAGCATGTGTCGACGGTGCCGCAGCTGCGGTCGCCGCCCCTGCCCACCAGCTCCCAGCCCCAGCCGCAGACCTACGGCAGCCCATACCCACAACAACAGCAGCAGCAGCAGCAGCAGCAGCAGCAGCAACAACAACAACAACAACAAGGCGCAGGCGGCGTGCCGCCCATGGGCAACGTGTTTGGCCAGTATGGACAGTTTATGAACGACCCGGCGGCGCAGGTGGCGGCTCAGCTGTCGCAGACGGCCTTTCGACAGGGCCAGGAATACATGGAGCAGAATGTGAGTCTGGTGGGGAGAAGGAGACGATACGATGCGGCCCCGGCTCTTCTGACAGGCGCGGCGACTAGATCCACCGCTACGTCAACGTCGGCGTGCTCAAGCACTACTTTAACGTGTCCAACTCGTACGTGATCAACAAGCTCTTCCTGGTGCTGTTCCCGTGGCGGCACAAGCCGTGGTCGCGGCGCCAGACGGTGGGCCCGGCCGGGCAGGAGGGCTGGTACCTGCCGCCGCGCGACGACCTCAACAGCCCGGACATGTACATCCCCGTCATGTCGGTGGTGACGTACATCCTGCTGTCGACGCTGCTGGCCGGGCTGCGCGGCCAGTTCGAGCCCGAGCTGCTGGGCTACACGGCGTCCAAGGCCATGGCCGTCACCGGCGTCGAGATCCTGGGCCTCAAGCTGGGCTGCTACCTGCTCAGCATCTCCAACACGTCGCAGCTGCTGGACCTCGTCGCCTACTCGGGCTACAAGTTTGTCGGCGTCATCGCCACCATTGCCGTCGCCGAGATGGCCAACGGCGGCCGCGGCACCGGCGGCTGGGTCGGCTGGTCCGTCTTCTTCTACACCTTCCTGGCCAACTCGCTCTTCCTCATGCGCTCGCTCAAGTACGTCCTGCTGCCCGAGAGCGCCGCCGACGGCCGTGCCGCCATGCAGACCGACACCCGCGCCAAGCGCAACCAGCGCACCCAGTTCCTCTTCTTCTACTCGTACGGCGTCCAGCTGCTGCTGATGTGGATCCTCAGCCGCGCATGAGCCTTTTCTCTCTCTCTCTCTCTCTCTCTGGATACGTGGGAGTCGGCATTTCAGGGAGTCGGACGTCAGGGAGTCGGATGGCAGGGACTCGGATGTCAGCAAGGAGGCGTCCTTGGCGTTTCTATGCATTGCAGACGTGGACATGGATGTCCGGCAATGTCGGCGGACCTCTTTTGCCTCTTTTTTGGCACATCGCATGGCTGTTTTCTTTCTCTCTGTTCTTCTCTCTGTTCTTCTCTCTCTTCTTCCCTCTCTTCTTCTCTGTTCTCTCTGTTCTCTCTGTTCTCTCTGTTCTCTCTGTTCTCTCGTTTCTGTCGTGTAATATAAGCATCTGGCGCATATTTCCATTCTGGCGGAATACAACGACAGGAGTACAGGAAAAGACGTCCCCTGACACAGCCGGCCGGGCCAGTAGAAAATCGCCCGTATCGCGCTGGTAGGTTCTGACGGGCCGGCCGTTCTGGTCGTTTCGGCTGCAACCGCAACCCCCCCTCCCAAATTGACGCATTATGTAAGCACGGCTATCTTCGGGCGGCCGACGTCGGCTGGTCCCGTCTTATATAACAAGTCTGCGACCGACGACACGGCTGTCCAGCTTCTGCTGTTCTTGTTGTATTATTTCAACTCTAATTTTTGCTCGCATCCCTTCCTCTGCCCGGCAGCCTGGATACAACGGACTCTGCGCAGGAACGCACAAAGCACACCAACGAGACGTCCACGTCCCGAAAAAGAACAGAGGAAACAGGCAACCCCACCATCCATTCTGCCGGCCATGTCTTTGCCCATCATCACCACCACCGCGCAAGCGGCCGTGTTTAGCATCGCGTCCAGCGTGATGGCCCAGGGCATCGCCGCCTTCCAGTCCAATGTGGGTAGAGCAGCCAACAGGCGAGACCACGACTGAACGCAAAAACCCCCCTCACCGCCTCCCCAAGACCCCCCCCCCCCCCCCCCCGAAAAAGGGGGATCCGCCAAAAAAGACTGCCGACGACTGTCGACGCCCGTCGCCATCACAGAGGCATCATGCCGATGCCGCCGGCTCCACGACTGCTGCTGCCGCGTCCGCCTCGTCCGCCCGATGCCGGAGCCGCCTTTCGCCTCGGCGCACTGCCACCGCCTCCGGCCCGGCTGCGAGCCCCTCCGCCTCGGCTGCTGCTCCCACCGCTTCCGCCGGCACTGCGACGAGGCGCCCGCCGGCCGCCCGACGACCAGCTCTTGCGCCCACCACCGCCGCCGCCGCTGCCCGACCGCCCGCCGCCGCCAGACCTGCTCGACGGCTGCGTCTGCAACGTCTCCAGCTCTGTGCGCCACCGCTCGACCTCACGTGACTCGCACCCGCCCCCCAGGTTATCCTCGTCTTCGTCCTCGTCCGCATCGCCGCCGCCACCCTCGTCCTCGTCGGAGCTGATCAGGTCGACCACGGCCTCATAGTCCCGGCGCAAGGGCCGGCTGGGCGCAGCCACGGACGCGGCCGCCGTCGCCGTCGCAGCAGGCGCGGGGCTCTCGCCGCCGCCCAGGCCCATCATCTCCCGATACATGGCGTGGTAGCGCTTGACCAGGCCGACAAAGCGGCCGCCGTAGCGCTTCACGTGGCTCTCGTCGATGCCCTGGATCTGCCGCATCTTGTCGGGCGTGTCCGTCCAGCCGATGGCCATCTCGCGCAGGTGGCTCTCGGTGAACAGGACGCGCAGGCCCTTTTCGTTCCGGATCTTCTCCTCGGCGCGTCGCGCCTCGTCCGCAAAGGCCGCAATGATGTCGGCGTGGATCGGGTCGATGTTGGCCTCGGCCAGACGCGAGTCGCGCGCAATCGGTCCGCCCAGCTCCTCCAGTCTTCGCTGTCGCTGTGGGGGTCGCTGCATGCTGCTGTTGCTGTTGCCTTGGTTCTCGTACCGGAATCGGCCCAGCTGCACCGGCTTTGCCGCACGTCTCGGCGGGGCCACGTCGTCAAAGTCGTCGTCGTTGTCCGAGACCACAAAGTTGTCCTTGGCATAGCCGTTGGCGTGAAGAGGGCCGTCAAACTGCTCAAAATCAGCGTCGCTGCCGTCTGCCTCGACATCGTCACCCTCGTCCACAGCTGCAGCAGCTGCAGCTGCAGCCACGGCCACGGCCACGGCCACGCCCTTGCCCTTGCGGCTGCTCTTGCTTGCCGGCCGGCCAGACGCGGAGTCGTCCTGGCCCGTCGTCGTCGTCGTCGTCGCCGTCCTGGCGCTCTTGGGCTTCTTGCTCGGCTTGTCTGGCGCGCTGGCCTTCTTAGCAGCCCGCTCGGCCATCGACGAGCCACCTGCATCGCCGCCAACCTTAGTGACGACCTGCAGCTTCTTCCGGCCCGAGAAGAATTCGCCTGCCCGACGGCCCAACTGCACAGAGATGTTCGTTAGTCTTGTGAGAGGCCCACGCGCTCAGCCTCCGCCTCCGCTCCGGCTGCTGCTTACACTGAAATACTGGATCGCAATGTCCATCCGGTTGACCTTGTTCTCCTCCCTCAGCGCGTCCTCTCCCAGGAGCCGGTATATCATCATGTGGATCTCGTGCTTCTTCAGGCTCTTGGCAATCCCATACACGCTCTCCAACGCCGCGCCGTGCTCCGCGTCAGGCCGCCGCTTCCCCTGCAGAATATCGCCGCACTGCACCATCGTGATCAGCTCGTACTCCCTCACGACCTGGAGGGCGGCCACGGCATATTCGGTAAAGTCTGTCAGATCAAACTTGCCGCCGTTCCTGCAGTTGTCGCACGTCCCGTCGCATCCCGCCTGCTCAAACGTCTCGCCAAAGTACCGCAGGATCTCCGACCGCCGGCAGTCCCGCTTGTTCTCGCAAAAGTCCACCATCCGGTTCAGCATCTCCCGCTGCCGCTCCTTCTGCGCCTCGCCGCCCTCCGAGTCGGCAATGAACTTGCGCAGGTTCTTGATGTCGCCATAGCTAAAGTAGAGATAGCAGTCCGAGTGCGCCCCGTCGCGGCCGGCACGCCCCGTCTCCTGGTAGTATCCCTCCAGGCTCTTGGGCAGGTAGTGGTGGATGACAAAGCGCACGTCCGGCTTGTCGATGCCCATGCCGAACGCAATCGTCGCCACCACGATCTTGATCCGGCCCTTCTGCCAGTCGCGCTGGATCTGCGTCTTCTCGTCCGCGCCGATGCCTGCGTGGTAGTGGTGCGCCGAGATGCCAAACTTGTCCCGCAGCTTGCCCGCGATGCTGACCGTCGACTTCTGCGACAGCGTGTAGACGATGCCCGTCTGGCCGCTGTACCGAGACTGGATCAGCTCCGCGATGCTGTCGATCGCGCCCTTGCCCTTTTCCCGGATCTCGTAGTACAGGTTGGGCCGGTTGAAGCTCTGCGAGAACACCTCGCAGCCGTCGATGCTCAGGTTGTGCTTGATGTCCACAATCACGTTGGGCGTCGCCGTCGCCGTCAGCGCCATGACCGGCACGCTGGGAAACCGCCGGCGCACCTCGCCGAGGGCCTTGTAGTCCGGGCGGAAGTCGTGGCCCCACTGGCTGACGCAGTGGGCCTCGTCGATGACGATCCGCGACAGCTTCTTCTTGCGGTAGAGCGTCTCCAGGCCCTGGCAGAACTGCGCGCTCTTGCTCACCATTTCCGGCGTCACGTAGAGCAGCTGCAGGAAGTGCTCGGGGTTCGGCTTCGAAAACAGCGCCAGCATGTGCTTGCGGGCAGCCGCGGGCGTGCTGCTGTTGAAGGCGCTCGCCGCAATGTTGAGGGCCTTGAGGTGGTCGACCTGGTCCTGCATCAGGCTGAGCAGGGGGCTGATCACAATCGACACGCCATGTGTCCGGCCGCTGCTGATCACCGCCGGCAGCTGGTAGCACAGCGACTTGCCGCCTCCGGTCGGCATGAGGACAAAGGCGTCCTTGCCGGAGAGCGTGGCGTTGATGGCCTCGAGCTGGTTGTGCCGGAAGCCGGACATGCGAAATCGATCCTTGAGCGCCTTGCGCACCTCCTGGGACCATTCGAAGCACATCAGCTCGGGCGGGATCGCGGGCTTCTTCGCAGGCTGGCTCGCCCGTTTGCCCGGAGACTTTATCGCGTTTCCCGATGCCGGCGCGAGAATGGTCCGCGAAGGCCCAGGCCTGGTGGTGGTCGACTCGGCCGCACCGAACGAGTGTTGCTGCTCAAAGGTCTCTGCCACCTGCAGCATCTCGATATCGTCGCTGAAATCACTGAAAAATTCCTGTCCCCGTGCTGCAGCAGTAGGAGGCTTGTGGGGAGTTCGCCTGTTGGGGGCATGGCTCGACGATCCTGCAGGCCCGAAGCCGGACCCCAGACCCGAACTGAGATCGGTGCCGAACATCGACGGGAGGTTCTCCATCTCGGTGAATATGTCGTCGTCATCAAAATAGTCTCCCTGGCTGTGAGACGTGCTGTTCCCAGCGTCTCGATCCCATGTCCGGGGCAGAGAGTCGTGTCCGCTGGCAGGCTGTCGGGCACGCTGCTGTGGTGGCGGGAGCTGCGTCTGGAGGATGATCTGGGAATGGCCGCCAGCAAAGGTGCTGCTGTGGGATGTCATTGGCGTCGTGAATCCGTCTGGGTGCTGGGTCGCGGGAATGACGACGCTGTTGGGACTGCCGGCGTCAAAGTCGGGCGGACAGCTGCAAGGGTCGATTGCCGCGTCGGCGAGGCGAGCACGAAGCGTCTCTTCCTGGTCCTGGAGTTCTTGGCTGAGGTCGTCCAGGCGAGCCTCTTCTGATTCGGTGTCCAGGTGGTTCTGGTACGCCTCCGTGATGGAATGGAGCAGGGCCTCCTGTTCGTTATACAGGTTGGCATAGGCCTTCATTTCCTCCACCAGGCTGTCCAGCGGCTGCTTCTCTCTCAAAAGAGGTTCCTTCTCTCCCTTGATCTGCATCCGGCGTGCCTGTGGCAGCTTATCCCGAAGAGCTCTCGTGTAGTCGGTTGTGTTTTGCCGGATCTTCTCCTCGACGGAGTGCTGCTTCCATCTCAGCGCCGGCCAATAGGTGAGGATGTCTGGACGTTGTGTGGCATCCGTGTCGTCTTCGCCAACGTCCTCTGTCGGCGCTACCTCGGTTTTGTCCTTGTGCCCGTTCGCCTCTTCATCCCGCATATCGATATCCCCGTCGTCGTCGTCGTCACGACGCTCTGCGGTCTTTCGCAGCGGCGCGTCTGCCACGTGGGGCGCAGCTCTGGAGCTGGGAGACGGAATAGACTGCACGCTGTCGTCGTGCGTGTCTGGATTTCCCGGGCAGGTGACAAACGAGGCATTGCGGGTCGGTGGGGTGACAAACTCGTCCTCCGAGTCCATGACCACATCGCTTCTGACTGGCTGGCACTTTTGTTTCTTTGTCGACGTGGGCTCCTCGGGTGCCGCCGCCTGCTCCGTCTGCTTCGGCGGCGGCGACACTCTCGAGCTGTAGGGGGGTGACCGCCGCAGCGTGGTGGGAGACGAGAGGCCGACGAGATCATGGATGTCTGGGAAGTCGCCATCATCGTCCCCGGCATGTTCCACGTCCCTGCTCTTCTCGGCTGCGGCTTTCCGGGAAGGGGTGCTGCTGATATCGCAACTCTTCCTCTTCTTTCCGCGTCTCGATACGGATCCCGGCCCAGTCGCATGGTCCTCCCGCGGCGCTCTGCCGGGAGAGGAAGAGCCGGTCGCGTTTTCGTCCCCGGTCAGGTCGACAATGGAGTCAAAGTCGTCCAGGTCGATATCGGACCCAAAGTCGAGAGCGTACGGAGACGGGGCCACCGGTTTTGTCTTGCGCGGACGTGCCGACGACCCCGGCGTCCTGCTCGGCGTCCTGGCAGCTGCAGTCGTGGTCGTGGCCGTGGTCGTGGCCGTGGTCGTGGCCGTGGCCGTGGCCGTGAGCGGCCCAGACGGCGGACGCGGCGGCGGACGGGACGCGGCCGTGGGAGCCATGAATGCCGTTGGCGGCAGAGGCACCTTGGACACGCGGCGCGGCTGTCCTGCCGCGGCCGCCGGCTGCATGGCTGGTGCTGGTCGCGCGCTGGCTAGGAAAGAGGACGCGGCCGACGCGGGGGTCGGCAGCCCGGGGTATGCGACTCGCGGCGGCGTCGAGGTTGCGGCCGAGCTGCCCGACAGGGCATCTTTCCGGAACGACGAGGCAAGGACGGCAGCGGTCGAGAGGCTCGCCGTGGACGCGGGCGTGGGCGGAAAGGCAGGTCCGGCTGCCCGAGACGAAGAGCCACTGGCAGGGTGGGTGGCCTGCGGGTTGCGAAGGAGCCAGGGAAGCTGTTCGGCGAGGTTGTTGATCGTCATCAAGCCCGAGTCGAGGAACAGCCGTTCCGCCGTCTGTCCGCAGTCATGAGGTTCCGTTCTCGCCGGACGCAGCTGCAATCGCGCTTCTCCTGCTCGCTGTCCTGGCTTTCGGGATCGAGGCTGTCTGGATTGCGTACTGTGCCGCGTTTGTGTGGAAGGTGCTCTGTACGCAGAAGCGGAAGGCGTGGTCGGTGGCGTATTTCTCCGACCCGCCTTAACGCGTCAAAGCAGCCGGCGTCGCGTAATCAGGTGGCCGTCGAGGCGCCTCTAATAAGTTGGCCCCACTAGCCTAACTGCTCGCACCAAAATCGACAAGCCGACAGCATTGCTTCTTCGTGCCATCCCAGCCACATGCTCTCAGACGATCGCAACCTTGCAGAGTCAAGTCTATTTGCCATTCTATTCTATAATGGACGATTCGGGTGCAGATTCACCGAAAATCAGCCCCCCCCCCCAGCCCCGTCATTGCGCATTTCGTGTCTCATCAGTGAAGCGGCCATAAACAAAACGCTCAAACGCTCACAGTCCCAAAAAGAAACCCAAGGACGCCCCTCCCGCTACAGATTATATCTCCATCCCGAGGCGCAGCTCACACCTTTTCCGCATCCTCCTTGGACCGTTCCGACTCGTTGAAGAGGTACAACAGAGCCACAAGCGCCTTCCCCCCGGCCGATATCAGTATGGCCACAGAGGACCCGACGTCACGATAGATGACAGCTCCGAGCAGGGTGCCGCCGATCAGGGCCGAAAGGAACACAACCCGTCTCGTGCGCGGACGGTTGCGCAGCACGACCAGCTTCGGGTCGATGACCAAGTCGACCCATGCCGCCGTGGCCATGGCCGTGCTGATCTCGGTCATGGCCAGCGAGCGCGACTGCACGACCTGGCTGCCGGCTGCAAAGGCAAGCAGGCTGATGCCGACCAGAGCGCGAGTGCCCCCGGTCTCGACGCCGTAGACGTGCTGGATGGCGCCTGCGGCAAACACGAGGCACGCCTGGAAGAGATTGCACCCGATCAGCCAGAGGCGACACCGCGGCCCGATGATGTGGCCCAGCTGGCCGGTCAGACAGCTGGCAAAGAGGAAGAAGCCGAGCGCGCAGCCAATGTTGGGCGTTATAAACATCTCGCCGTTGAAACTCGGGATGATGATGGCAATCATCAGAAACACCGTGTTTCCCGTCTGGTTGGACGTGAAGCAATGGTAGTCGGGGAAGGATACGGCATCTTTGACGCAAAAGCGCCTGCGTTAGCCGACAAGGCTGCACAGAGGAAGGGGCAAAAGTTGCACATTCAGCCCCCGAGCGGGACTGGTCTGCACTCACCCTGCATGCCGGTAAAGATGGTCAACAAGATCAGCTCAATCTCTGCAATCAGAGACGGTCGTACATCTGCCGTCAAGTGCTTCCACACGGCATTCTCTGACGCTGGCTGCACGGGCAAAGCGTCTGGTGGGTAGTCTTCCGAGATGCTCGTAGTATTGGCCTGCTTGTCGTTGGGTCCAAGGGTCTCTTGGGAAGATCCCACCAGGGTGTTATCTGCCGGCGGTGATGCCGCTTGTATTCGCAGCTGTTGCGAGGTAGCCATGCGGATGTTCCTTTGAGATTTCAAAGTACGTGGTGTGAATTCGATGCCAAGCGTTTCGTCGTGCTGATTCGAAATTCAAAAGATTCAAACAGAAGAGGCGGACACCGAAAATCATATATAGTGTCAGAACACGGGAAAGTCTCCTACTTGGCACTGTGGCGGTGACGGGGGCGGCTGTCGGTGATTCCCCGACCTGACAGTCTAGACACGGAAGGACACGGAAGGCCCATGACGGCGTGATAAAGGCGGCCCAACGGGGTCCACTCCACCCGTTCCCCTACTTCCAGCTAGGAATGCTCGGCACGAAGCCATGTTCACACCGCATAGAAACCACCAAGACACATCCGTTATCAGAGAGACCCAAATGTACACAGCAAGGGGCCAGAATCCACATTATGTGGGGCCAAGCCGCTGCTTGCCACCTGGTAAGATATGTTGTAGCAGACCGATCTCAGACGGTGAGGATAGCGAGAAAGCCCTGGTGTGATACTATCGTCGCGGAATTGGATACGAAGACTCTGCAACCCACATTTGCTATCAGCCCGTAGGCCATCTGCAGGCTGATTGGCAGAGCATGTCACCGGGGCATGCATTGATAACAAACTTGGGCTGATTCGGGCAGGAGAGGACCCTTTTTCCCCTTTTTCGGTGTGGGCGGCAGAGCCTCCCGGGGCGGAAGCCGTTGAATGCGGCATCTAAGACTGAATTAAGACTTTTTAGCCGTGCTATTAGTCGGCGTGGGTCCAAGTACGCGCATTGCATTGGCTGGTTGGGGTACCGACAGCCGCAGCCAGCCACCGACAACCGACAGATCACGTGAAGCCGCGATCCCACTATCCACTATGTAAGACAGCATCTAGGGAATCGCACCCTCACGGTGACAGGAATAGTATCCGAATAGTAAAATGTAGGGGCAGCAGTCGAATGATGGGGTAAGAACATGCCCGGCAGCAAGGACATGTTCTTTAGCTAAACTAGGATATTGCGTACTAAGGCGCGCGGCTGGTATACTAAACATTGACCTTTTGTACATAATCTGTAACATGTATACTTTTTTTGCTACAAAACTTGGTAGGAAGGTAGGCATTTTCTGTTAAAACGATAGTAACCCTTTGTACATTACCCGAAAAATGGTGGTTGGGCGAGGTGTTGCGATATTTTTGGAGTAGAGCAGTATTTGGTTGTTTTTTCCAGAAAGCATAAGTTGGCTACATAGTGTTGCTTACGGCCAAACCAACAGCCAATTCCGCCCAAGAAGAGCGGCGTCTTTCATGTTTCACCTTTGCACATCTTTGCACGCCTCTTTCTCTTGACAACGCGCATCTATAGTGCACATATTCTTCTGTTTTTGGCACCTGGATGACTCCTATGCGTAATTCTTTATGCTATAGATCTGTCTTCGACCCCATTTCTACCATGGAGGTGAACTTCGTCGGCAACTATCCCATCGACTGGAAGCCCGCCGGACCCGATACGGCCGAGCCCTATGAAAGTTCGCCATTGTCGCAGCCAAATGTTAACGACGCCGCGACAGATGAATCCCAAAAGTCACAGTCTTCTGAAAGTTCCACCGTACCCAGAACGAAGGAACAAATCATACAGAGATTTCAACAATACCTGCGAGACAACATCCGTCAACTTGAAGAAGGCGATTCGCAAGCCGACTATCTACCAGATGCTAGAGCTAAGCTTGCCGCCGTCGATCAGAAAATAACCTACCTAGCTCTTCTGGCTATAACGCTCGACCCATCCGCCAATTTTGGAGATCTGGTAGAGACAGTCCGGTTGTCTAAGCGCTACCGTTCCCTCGAGGACTTATTTTATGTACGAGCCAATAATTACGGCGCTCTCATAAACAAGATCCGGGCGTTTTGGGGCAGAAATGCGTCTTGGGGAATAAAGACGGAAGAAACAGGATCACGCGGTTCTGCCGTCGACAGTGATGCCCTCCTCGGTGACGAGAGTGGCGCCAAGGAAGTCGGATCACCCGACATGACGCCTCGGAAGCGAAGAAAACCCAACAAAGGGAAATCTTCTGCACCGGCGCCTGCCAAATTGGATCGTTCTGCCGCAGACAAGACGGCACAACATACCGTACCCCAGTGGTATGCTGGGCGTTGCGTGCTCACAAACGGCAAGCTGGCGCAGGGAGCGCACATCATCCCAGTACGGACCTCGCATTCGATAGACCTCGACGGCTTCTCGCTCCTTCTTGGGATGTTTTGGGACTGGGATCGAGAGAAGGTCGTGGCCAGCGGCCATGAAACAGCGAATATGTTGCCGTTGCGTCCGGATGCCCATTATCTTTGGGATAGGTATTGTTTCGGAATTCGACCTATTCGGGATGCTGGAAACCCGCAAAGGATCTTCCTTCAAATGGAATGGTTACAGTTTGACAAAAAGCACGGCAACCTAAACAACATGAATCACGCTGATTTCGGCACTATCGTGGACTTTCGCCGCGGCCTGGATGGACGCTTTCCTCCGGTAGTAACCGGGGACCTCTACCAAATTATCACTCCAAATCCCGACAAGTACCCGTTGCCTTGTTTCGAGTTCCTGCAGATGCAATACGCGGTGCACAAGATCATCTCCGGCTTGAAAGCTGCCGGCTCGCTCGAGACAATCTTTCGCGGCGATCCACCGGACGTGGATCCTCTCCCAGCGTCTCGCAAGGCTGTCATCCCTGAAGAGTGGGCTTTCCTCATAGACGAGGCAGTGGAAGCCGGAGTGTTGGACACCACCATGGCAAAAAGGTGGTCCGACGCGTTCATTTGGAACACGCAGTTCGATGATATGCACTTTTAGAAGCAGTCCGGCCATCCAAAACTGCCCAGTGTCCCGAAGACAACCCGTCGGCGCTCTCCTCCCCCTCTCCCTACGCCGACATCCGCATCGCCTTTCCAAACTCGGGAGGCAAAAGTCTAGCACTATTTGGAACGGCCAGCCGCTATTGTGCCGACGTTAGAGGAAAGAAGCGGGAACATGTTGTTTCTCACAAGAACCTTGTTAAGGGCTCTAGTGTTCAATTGTTTTTATTGCTGTATCAATAGCGCTAAAACGCCTTCTATATTACATACGAGGCGTTTATTCAAAGAGTTCGTCTGTACGTCCACTGCATACGATTCGATCACTCGAGCAAATAGAAGCCGGCGATCTCTCGCGGCATAGGGAGAGACAAGGGTGGCGTCCTCGTATGCGAACCCTACACAAACGTGGAGGCCTAGCTCCAAGTCTGCGCAGGTCGATCCGATGGCCGGGTTCTAGGCATAGAACTAGCATCAACGGCCCGCGACGGGTCGATTCCCGGCCCGGGATGCGTACAGATGGCCTGCATCGTTGCCGCATCGTTGCCGCCGACCGGGGGTCAGGCCATACCTTGTAACATGCTGATCACGTATCCGTATTGCCCGACGCAATCGTGCAGGAGGTGTCACAGCCTGTCACCATGCCTGTCGGCTTTGGCAACGGTGGGGACACGCCCTTGGTGGTGGTGGACGCTGGAATCGCTGTGGAGCTGCCGACTATACGATACGGAGTACCCATGCACCCATATAAGATATCGACATTAAGCTCCAGATCGGCGCTCGTCGATCAGTTTATTCCCGCCCAAAAGCGCCACGAGACGGGTTCAAGACTCAGGTGAGTTGATGAACAGCTCACGAAGCAGTCGAGCCGATTCTATACGAGTACTTGTTCTTATATCTTTCATTCTGTTTCTTCGACCTGCCATAACTGGAAAGCTCTCGTAGGCGTGTGAAAGAATCGAACTCGTCCCTATCGCATACCTGTAAGATATATAAGCACGATTCGGAGTATCTCACATGAAACGCTCAACGGCACAGTAAAGCCCCGTAAATTACCTCTTTCGACAAAATATAGGATCTCCCATCTGCTCCTTTGGAACTGCGCTAAACGCTTTCCTTCGTCCGTCAACGTTTAGTGTCCTGGATCCACTACAGATTTTACTGGTGCTTCTAAGAATCTTATCTTTCCTTTTCTTTTCGAGAAGACCGAAGGACTATGGGGTACATGTAAACCTGGCTCACGAAACAGGCAGCATGTCGATCACCATTCCGTTAACCCCCCTGCCTGGTCTACAGATCTGGCATGTCCTAATCATTGACGAAAGAGAAGTAACGATAAGATAGCTTCCATTACCTCAGAGGTATAACATTATCTTAGTAAACGCTCCAGGTTATGACAGCTACCGCGCAGCAGTTACTCAGCGCCTAAAAACCCGGGCTGACGTTTATGCCGCCAAGCTTATGGGCGATAAGGCCTATCCTATCACAAAGCTATAATGCGGTACCTCCCAAATTTCTAGGGGCGTCCCCGCCAAAAATAGAGACCTTGGACTAACGGCAATTCAATCACTGGTCTAGCCTTGAAAGGCAAAGACAAAGAGAGATAGATGCACGGGATAATATACCGAGAAATCAATCCCAAATGATTGAATGGCGGAGCGAGTCGAGCGTCCCCAACAGCATTTTGCGCCTCAGAATGCTGTCTCGTATTTGCTCGTATTTCACGGTCGGTAATTTCCAGGGAGAGAAATTGTCTGGGACATTACGCCCTTATTTACACATCCCACCGCGAGGGTGGGTTTGTCATCATACCGGTTTCTCCGTGTGCGACTGCCGTGCGACAACTGGGACTGTGCGGGATATGATTGGTCACATTTCACAGTGGCTCTCCTTCGCTACGAGGAAATGATGCAAAAGATGCTAGGCTCAAAGCGTCGCTCAGCGAAAACTTCGTTTGTACACATCATGGGCAATTTCAAGCGAAACAGCACCGCCCGCGTTTTTGTGTCTCTGGCATGCGAGTCTCTGGATCAGCCCCTGGAGCAACCCTAAACGTGGAGGCGGCTGCAGATGGATGGAGAAGGCATTCCGCAAAGACATTTCCGAGTAGCATCGTCGACGCAGCTTCAGAACCAGAACCAGAACCCGAACCCGGTCCTTCTGCGAGATCGTGCGGCCCGGAGCCTCACGGCAAGATTCAACCCTCCTTCCAGCGCAGAGGACAAGTCCTAGGATCCGCGGAGATGATAAAGTCGATAACGTCAATCTAGGAGACCCAGAAACACAAAATTGCCCTACCAGAGACAGCCCGACATCCTTATCTCCCTGCTAGACCGGCCGTGATTTGCCAGCTCTCCGTCTGCCCACTTGCGCAGCGGCCAGTCAGAGATAAGCCTATGACAGCACGGCGACAAGGCCCTGGGCCACTGCCGATCCACAAGCAAAGGCAGGCCAGCAACAACTCCAGAGGCTCTCCATTGTGGGCTGCCCCATCATCAGCGCATGTGTCTTCCAATTTTGTTCCGCAGCGTCGTTCCTTGACTAATGCCATTGACCCAGTGCTCCATGCTTGTACTTATACTCGTACTATGTATGCAAGCGTCCGTGAGCCGGCCACCTGCAGCATTATCCAGCTTCCTCTTTGGCACAATTGACCAGGGGGGGGGGGAGGAACAATTCGCCATCTTCTGCCACGAGCGTTTTCTCGAAGCTGAAAGGATCGTTTCGCGCGCGCATTGCTATTACCCCCTACTGCCCCTGTGAACCAGCGCAGACTTTTCATTCATGCCCGTGCCCAGCCAATAGCGAGCACTACCCTTGCTGTCGGACCTGGGGTGGAAAGCGATCCAGAAGCCCAGGAGCCCGGAAACCAGAACTCCAGAACACGGGGTCCACGTTTCCAGTTTTCTTCTATGGAGAAGGTCACATAACACAACACACCACTCCTTGGCCCTTTCTCGCCTGCTTTCCATTCGGTTTTGACGTTTCCGCTGCGATAGTCTCTCGCTGCAACGGCCGTCTGGCTGCATGTCCGGTGAGTCTGGCCAATGCTGTCCAATCCGATGCCGCCTCGCTCGCCCTCCCCTTCACTCTGGCTGCTGGATCGAACGTCTCCGGCGCTGCAATAGTGCCACCGGCTATGGATAGCCTGGAATTGGCCGCAGGCCAGTGAGGCTCGTTCGGGCACTAGGGCGGACGCGAAACTCCCGTCCGGAGATGCTGCAACCCAGGCCGTTCGCATCCAGGCATTGCGTGTTTTTTAGACTCTGGTTCACCTCGTACTCCGTCCTCGGTCTAGAATCTATGACTTACTAACCGGCTGCCTTGGCAAGATCACACACACAAGGGGCTGGTTATATTTATCGTGTCCCCCGTTCCCTGTCGCCATCTGTCTTCTCGTCCGTTTGCCAGGGATCCGCCGAGAGACACAGAACGAAGATCAACAGCACTGGTGCTGGCTCTCGCTACCTGACATATCCCTCACCTCATTGTGCACAAACATCCTGTCATCATGGCGATCGGCTTCAAGGCAACGGACCTGTGGAGGGCTCCGACCATCAATCCCATCAACCGCAAGGCCCGGTCCATCCCCTTCCTCAACCCCATCAACATGTACGGCCGGGTCTTCTTCTTCGCCTGGTTCGGCTTCATGATTGCCTTTTGGGCGTGGTATGCCTTCCCGCCACTGGTACGTCTGCATCTTCCCTCGCCCCCCCCCACCACCACCACCACCACCACTACCCCGGCAAAGACTGATCGGTGAAAACCTCTGCAGTTGACGGTCACCATCAAGAAAGACCTCAAGCTCAAGCCGGCCCAGGTTGCCAACTCCAACATTGTCTCTCTGAGCGCAACGTACGTGTTTCTCTACCCCGCGGGCACACGTGCGGACCATCCGTGTACTGACCGGTGCCAGCCTCCTGATTCGTATCATATCCGGCCCGCTATGCGACCAGTACGGCCCCCGGAAGGTCTTTGGCATCTTCCTCCTCCTCGGCGCCATCCCCGTCGGCCTGTCTCCGCTCGTGCAGACCGCCAGCGGCCTCTACGCGGCGCGCTTCTTCACCGGCATCCTCGGCGGCTCGTTTGTCCCGTGCATGGTCTGGTCCACCGGCTTCTTCGACAAGAACGTCGTGGGCACGGCCAATGCGCTGACGGGCGGCTTCGGCAACGCCGGCGGCGGCATCACCTACTTCATCATGCCGGCCGTGTACGACTCCCTGATGAAGCACCACGGCTACAAGGCGGACAAGGCGTGGCGCATCACCTTTATCGTCCCCCTCATCATGGTCATCTTCACCGGCGTGGCGCTGCTGGCCTTCTGCCCGGACACGCCCGACGGCAAGTGGAGCGACCGGGAGATGCACGCCAAGAGGAACCTCGAGGAGCACAACATCCACTTCGATGAGGCTTCCGCGGCCGTCGTCGACGTGCCCGGCAGCATCGGCGACAAGAAGCCGTCGCAGTCGGAGTCGAGCAACGTCGGCGGGCCCGAGGACTCGATCAAGGACGACCTGCACTTTGTCGACCGCGAGGCGCACCTGACCAAGGACGAGATGCTGGAGACGGCCCAGGGCGAGATCGTGGTCAAGCCGACGACCAAGGAGGCCCTGCAGGTGGCGTTCTCGCTGCAGACGCTGGCCATTGTGCTGACGTACATGTGCTCGTTTGGTGCCGAGCTGGCCATCAACGCCATCCTGGCCGCATACTACCTCAAGACCTTTCCCAAGCTGGGCCAGACCCACGCGTCCGACTGGGCGGCCATGTTTGGCTTCCTCAACTTTGTCACGCGCCCGCTCGGCGGCATGATCTCCGACTACCTGTTCAACAACTTTGGCCGCAGCCTCTGGCTCAAGAAGCACTGGATCACCGTCTGCGGCTTGCTCAGCGGCGCCTTCCTGATCGTCGTCGGCCGCGTCGACTCGCACGACAAGTCCACCGTCTTCGGCCTCATCGCCCTGGCCGCCATCTTCATCGAGGCCGGCAACGGAGCCAACTTTTCTCTCGTGCCGCACGTCCACCCGTACGCCAACGGCATCGTGTCGGGTCTGGCCGGTGCTGGCGGCAACCTGGGCGGCATCATCTTTGCCGTCATCTTCCGCTTCATGGACAACGGCACCGACTACCCCAAGGCCTTCTGGGTCATTGGCGTCATCCACATTGCGGTCAACGTGGCCGTCTGCTGGATCCCTCCTATTCCCAAGGGCCAGATTGGCGGCCGCTGAGCTGTGTGTGTGCTTTCTTTTGTGTGTTTTTCTTTTGTTTTTTTTTTCTTTTGTTTGTTGATTTAGGGGACGGAGTCTCTCGTTCGTTGCATGTATTGTTAATTTGTGTTGGGAAGAGCGTTGATATAAAAGTTGGAATGGTATTAAGGAAAGTACAGTGTCTTGCAATATACCTTTACTCTTGACTGTTGTGCCGAGTGCCTTACAGAACTACGACAGCTGCTACCGTCTGCTACCAGCTGCTACCAGCTGCTACCATCTCTTTTCACACCTGCTGCCCTCACCTTCCTTGCATGTCGAGAATCTGCAGCTGGCCGCTGGCATCGTAGCCTACGCGGCCGTCGTCCACGGCGCGGCGAAGGTCTTCGTGCAGCACCGTGCGGTCGCCGGTCAGCGGGTCCCAGTCCCAGCCTTCCTTCATCCACATCCAGCGCAGACAGGCGCGCAGCTCCTTGTCGCGCGGCAGCACGCGCATCCACTCCGGCTGGAACGTGGCGCGGCCGCTGCGGCCCTGCCAGTCGGAGGACCGGCCGAGCAGGGCGTCGCGGCAGAAGATGCGCCACGAGTCGACAAAGTAGGCGCCCTGGGTCAGGTGGCCAATCTCCCAGGCCGAGTCGGCGGCCACGACGGCGCCGGCGGCCTGGGCTTGGGCTTCGGCCTCGGGCAGCGGCGGGTACCGTCTCACCGGCGAGCAGACGCCTGCGCGCGGCGGCCGTTCGAGCCACTGGCGGGCGTACCGCTGGATCGCCGTGCACCGCACCGATGCCATGCCGAGCGGCTGCAGGACGGCCACGAGCCGGCGCGGGCTGGCGTCGGCCAGCGCCTCGGCCGTCGGGTAGGCCGCCTTGACGCGCCAGAAGACGGGCAGCGACAGGCGGCCGGGCACGCGCACGAGGAAGACGAGCGCCACCAGCAGCCAGAAGGGGTCGTGCGCCAGCTCCTCCTGCACGAGCCCGAAGCGGGCCGCCGTCAGCGGCGCAAAGGGCAGGCTGGACACGGCGCCACGGGCCGCTCGCTTCGGCGTGGGCGTGGGCGTGCTGTCGGGGGGGCCGGCGGCCCTGTGGCCGTTCTGAGGCATCGTCGCTGCTCTGTTCTCGCCACTGGTGTCGTCGCTGTCCTCGTGGGGCGTCCGTCTCCGTGCTGCCCGCGATGGGGACGTGAAGAAATGGGACGTCAGCTCTCTCTTCCTCGCCCGTGGCGTCCCTCTGCTCGCAGACGGCGATGGCTCCCGACAGGGTTCGGGCGAGACAGACGGACGAGGCGAACTGGGCGTGGACGATGCTGCTTCAGAGCCTGTCCTGGGTGACGGGGAAGGAGGCGTCTCAAAGGCCCTTGGGGTGCTCATCGCCTGTCGCTCTCCATCTTCAGGGCCGACATCCTCTTGATCGTGGGCCACAAAAGGATCGTCTCCCTGGCAGACGACAGCCACCGGCTGCGCATTCAGGACCGTCGTCGTTGTAAAGACGGCAACGTGTCTGGTCGCGTTCTGCACACAAGCGGCAATGCCGTCGGTTTCGTCGCTGTCGTCAATATCGTGTTCGAAAAAGGGCGAAAGGTCCGCTGCGTTTGTTTTGTGCGCCACCTTTCTCCTGTCTTGTTTCCCTTGTCCCTTTCGTTTGTTTTTATCGTCCTTCTTCCGTCTTTTGGCGTGGCTCTTAATGTTAGTGGCCGGGACACTCTCGTGGCTTATTGGCAGAGCGCTCAATCGTCGGAGCTGGTCGACTTCCTCTCGAGGTGCTGCGCTAGAAGCAACATCGGCAAGAAATGCTCTCGTGAGGGGATCATCTGTGACATCGAAATGCTCCAGCAGTTCCTCGGCACCGTTCAGAGTAAGTGCTGGGCCGTGTTCTCCGTTCGTTGGCTCCATGATTGAAGCAGCCCGATATTGCTGTCGTTTGGTAACGGAGTTGCAAGGAGACACAAGTGAATTGAGGGGCAGAAACAACTCGTAGCCTCGAGACGACCACATCGGGCCTACAGGGGCGTCTCCCCGAGTCTTCGTTGCTGTTGATGTGACCTATTATATAGAACGGCTAGCGCCCTGGCTTGGGTTTCACCACCGGAACATCTAGATGGGGTTTGTATTGAGAATAACATGAGATAAAAAAATACCAAAAACAAATCTTTGATTTACATTTGGCCGCCACAACTCCCTTCTTCACCACCCTTCCCTCTCAGGAATGGCCTCCCACTCCGCCGACATGCGGTCCGTCAACGAACGAGACGTGTTGTCTCTGTCCGCCTTTCTGGTCATATTTTGGGTTGGGAGGGAGTTTCTCGTCTCTCAATTACACATACAGCAGATGCCGAGACCGAGAGAGAGTCGGTGCTCTAGCCAACGACAATGCAGATTCCCGTCCCGTCCTCTAGTGGCCGACGTTCTTGGGCGGGTCGTAGACGATCTTCCGCGACTTCAGCCAGGCCCACTTGTACCGCTTGACCCAGACGCTGAGCGCAAAGAGTATGGTCGTCGAGACCAGCACCTTCATGCCCATCTTTTTCCGGTCGTCCATCTCGGGCTCGGCAGCCCAGTTCAGGAACTCGACGACGTCCTTGGCCATCTGCGACGTCGTGGCCGGCGTCTCGTCCTCGTACTCGACGAGGCCGTCGAACAGAACACGGCCCATGGCGATGCCGGTGCCGGGGAAGTAGGGGTTGAAGTTGAGGCCGGCGCCGACCTGCGCGCCAGCCGGCGGGTCATCCGGGTAGCCCGTCAGCAGCGAGAAGACGTAGTCACAGCCGCCGTGGCGGCCCTTGATGATCAGGCTCAGGTCGGGCGGCAGGGCACCGGCATTGGCAAACCGAGCGGCCTCGTCGTTCGGGTACGGCGCCGGGAGGTAGTCGGACAGCTTGCCGGGGCGCTTCTCGATGTCGCCCTGGTCGTTGGGCTCCGAGTCGTACTCGTTCTCCTCGGCCATGGCCTTGGCCTCGTCCGACGTCAGGATCGTGCCGACCAGAGTGCGGTACGGCACACGGCTGAGAGAGTGGCAGGCTGCGCAGACCTCCCGGTACACCTGGAAGCCGCGGCGGAGGCTGGACGGGCAGACGGACGTCAGCAGAGACCCTGCGCCCCAGGCCAGAAGGTTTTGGGATGGGGGGAACTTACGCCTGGTGGTCGTATGTCTTCAGGAGCTCCTGGTGAGCCCAAGGGTACGGGGTGGCGTGCAGACTGCGGGCAGGTCAGCGTGTGGCCCGCATGCGGTTCGACGCCGAGAGTCCATGGACATGTGGTGCAGCAGCTGCGTGGACGTAGGAGGGCTCCCCTGTCTCATCGTGTCCCAACCCATCCGGAGCTTCCTCGCTGTCCCAATCACCCGCAGCAAAATGCCTCGGCAATCCGCCCGACTGTAGACTTACCCTTCTTCGGCGGGGGTCATCGCCTCGGCGACGGGGCCGTAGAGGTGGTAGTACCAGGCAATCGAGCCGACGGCCGCCGCTGTCGACGCGGCGGCGGCAAGGTTTAGGCGCACGGAAGAGGCCGAATCGCGGGCGGCAGAACCGGAGCTCGAGGTGGAGGCCGCACGCTAGAGGGGAGAGAAAACGTCAATTGACCGTTCATGGCACCGGCAGCAGGTAAAAAATAAAAAAAACACGGCAGGCAGCAGGCAGAGGGAGGTGAGAGCAGGGGTCGGAGGCCGTCCTGGCGCGTCGCGGGTGGTGCGTGGCTGCAGCATCGGCAAAAGGAGGGCAAAAAATGAAGCGACGAAAATCGAGAGAGGAAATCAATCTACCTTGACAGCGTTGATGGCACTCGGGCGGGCGCCGGCAAAAGCCCGCGCTGACCGCAGGCAGGACCTTGCCAACATGTCGGAAGAGCTTCTCGTCGGTCGGGGAAGGGTGCTGTGGGTGGTTTGGCAAGGCAATCGGGTGCCAATGTCGAGTGCGACGGATGGAGAGTTAGGTGGTGGATTTGTGCCTCAGACCATTTCGAGGCCAAACGAATTTGAAAATTGCTTTGCGGCGTACGGGAAAGCAATCATAATTCCGGTTTAGCCCGGCGCTCATTGGTCCAGCCGGCTCTCCCTCTGCCACGTGACCACGCACGTGCACCTCCGGGCAAAGGGCATTTAATCTCTCAGATACCCCCCCCCAGCCTACGTAATATTTTCGTGCTTCCTAGCGTGTTCCTTGTCCCCCCCTACTATTGTGGTTTGCTCCCCGACGATTGCATGGCGGAAAGCCGGCTTGCACGTATTACCCGAAAATCGATCCAAGGAGCGGCAAGAAGGAATTACAATTCTATATTTACAAGGGGATGCCTATGCACAGAAAACAGAAAACTTTTGGTGCACCGGTCTAGATGAGGCCGACCTCGGCCCTGATAAGGATAAGAGCAGTGAAATGGCTTCCCGGCGGGGATCTTGATGCGAGATGCGAGAGCCGGCTCGGTTCGACATCTATTTAGCCTGCCAGAGGTTGGGGTCAGGCTGGTTCTGGTATGGAGGAACACAAGAGGCCTACCTCGGGGCCAGCCTTGGCCAAGAGCTCTCTCCGCTTCTTGACGGCGGTTGCAAGGACGTCCAATACGCTGACGGTGTCCTCCCAGTGGATGCAGGCATCGGTGATGCTGACGCCGTACTTGAGACCCGCCTTGCCCTCCTTTGGCACCTTCTGGTTGCCTGCGAAGCCAGACTCGTTAGCAGACGATTCACGACAGACACGGGACGCGGCTGGACGGACCGGCGTTGATGTTGCTCTCGATCATGACGCCCATGATGGCGGTCTCGCCGTGGCCGATCTGGGCGGCCAGGGCGGCGGCGACCTTGGGCTGGTTGTTGTGGTCCTTGAGCGAGTTGCCGTGGCTGCAGTCGACCATGAGCCGCTGGGGCATGCCGGCGGCGGCGAGGGCGGCCTTGGCGTCGGCGATGCTCGCGGCGTCGTAGTTGGTGCCCTTGGTGCCGCCGCGGAGGATGACAAAGCAGTCGTCGTTGCCGACGGTGCCGACGATGGAGACGACGCCGGGCTTGGTGACGGACAGGAAGTGGTGCGGGTGCTTGACGGCGCGGATGGCGTCAATGGCGACGCCGAGCGTGCCGTCGGTGCCGTTCTTGAAGCCGACGGGAAAGGAGAGGCCCGAGGCCAGCTCGCGGTGCAGCTGGCTCTCGGTGGTGCGGGCGCCGACGGCGCCGACGGACAGCAGGTCGGCCAGGAACTGGGGCGAGATGGTGTCGAGCATCTCGCTGGCAATGGGCATGCCCCTGCCGGTCAGGTCGACAAAGAGCTGGCGCGACAGGCGCAGGCCCTTGTTGATCTGGAAGCTGTTGTCAATGTCCGGGTCGTTGATCAGGCCCTTCCAGCCGACCGTCGTGCGCGGCTTCTCCAGGTACGACCGCATCACGACCAGCAGCTCGCCCTTGTGCTTCTCCTTCTCGGCCAGCAGCATGTCGCAGTACGCCAGCGCGGCCGCGGGGTCGTGGATCGAGCAGGGCCCGATGATGACGAGGAGCCGCTGGTTCGCGTCCTGGCCGTTGACAATGGCCTCGGCCTCTTGGCGCCCGCCCAGCACCGTCCGCTTCGACTCGGGCGTCTGCTGGATCTCATGCTGCAGCAGGTCTGGCGGCGTCAACGGGTTGTATCCGCGAACTGGGAGAAAGAAGAGATGCGTCAGCAGTCTGACTCGACAAGAAGCCCAGCCCAACCCAATTGCCCTTACTGCGCCAATCCTCGCTCTCTAACCGGTTCCCGACATTCTTGTTCTCAATGTAGAACTGTAGGGAGACATTGTCGTTAGCATCCCGGGAGACAAAGCTTGTAGAACGGTCAGACGGCTTGACTTACAGACATGGTGAGGGTAGCAATGTGCGCCGAGAAAAGCCTGGCAGGTTCAGAAAACGTAAAGAGTACAAGTCAAGGTGGAAAAGCCACAGGAGAGTCCAGAGAGTAGAAGGGGAGAGGGGGGGGGGGCCTGGATATGCTAGAAACTGCTATCTATTTTAAATTTTCCCCGAGGGGCATAAAAGAGAATCCATTGGAGTGACTCAACTTGCCACACACGTTGCAAAGTAGTGGGGGCCAATTGGCACAAGAGCGGCAGCACATAGAAGCGTGTCATCACTACACGGATTGGCCGAAGAGGTAGCGCCGTCCAGGCTTGTACTCTGTACATCTGCTAGCCAAACTGCAACTCGAACCACATCAGGCCTAGGATTATTAAACCTGTTCTTGGCACGACTTGTGCTTTATGACACTTTCTGCGGACGCCCTCAATCTTCCTTTACCGGCTCTGCATCAGCACCGTTCACCACATGGTAGAGCGCCTTCAGCAGCGAGGTGCTGCCAGTCATGAGGAGGGCCGAGAAGACAAAGAGAAGCATGCGCTGGGGGGTGTTGAGCAGCTCGAAGATGGGGTAAGGATAACTGGACAGGGTCAGTCGGTGGCTTCCGTCGCGTTGAGGTCACGGGAAGGGAACGAGACGCACAACTTGTTGTAGCTGAAGCAGACATCCACCCAGCTCCAGTAGGCCAAGGCGATGCCAAGGCTGAGGGCCAGAGCCTGCTTGGGCCTGATGGTCCACGGCGGGCTGAACAGGAGCAGGTCGAGAGAGAGGAAGGCGGCGGGGGCGGCATGGAAGCCAATGTCGGCCAGGAGCGGCAGATCCACGTCCAAGTCGGGCGGCAGAACGAGGTTCTTGTCGTAGGCGCGCAGGCCCCAGTAGAGGATGCTGATGAGGACCTCCAGGGGGGCCACACAGACGGCAAAGCTGTTCTTGGTCTCGAACACCTCGGGCAGCAGGGTGATGTCGGCGGCATAGCCGACGGCAAAGGTGAAGAGCGACAGGGCAAGCCCGAGGATGGTAAGATACTGAAAGTCTCCACCGAACGAGCCGGCGGGGACTTGTGGAAATAGGAGGACGTAGAGAGACGAGGACAAGAAAGAGCACAGGCCGGCAAGGTGGAAGACGTAGGAGAAGGAGCGGGATGGCGACTCCAGCCGCTGCAGCGGGTGTCTCGTGTGCATGTTTGGCGGATAGACGACGACGGCGAGCGGTAGAGGGAGGCTGCACCAGAGAGTTCTGTATGCGGAAGTGAGGCAAAAACGCAAAACTGAACAAGAACAGCCGTCGATGTGGCAAGTCGGTCGAGTTTTGTTGTCAGGGGCTGGTCGCGCCTGCTTTCGCTGGCCGGGTGCCCCGGATCGCCAAACATTAGCGATCTGACGTTGGTGCCTGCCAGTAAAAAAGGTGTGCCCCGCCAGCGCTAGCGGGAAGCTCCTAGGCGGTTTGGCCACTACTACATACATATTAGATAATAGCAGGATAGGACAACGGCAGAAAAAAAACAGGCCAGGAAACATCAACAGCCATCTCGACTTTGAAGCCGCAATCTCGACGCGACACGCCCAGCATGGCAGACGAAGCACAACAAGACGGCGCGGAGGCCACGGCCCACAAGAGAAGCCACGCGGAGTTTTCTGAGCAGCAGACAGCGGGCAAGGACAATGGTAAGCAGGGCTCTCCCGCGAGCCGAGCTGAGCTGGGGGGGTTGGAGGGACGCTGAAGGGACGCTGACGGGATGCAAGGTTCGGAATCGGAATCGGACTCGGACTCGGACTCGGACGACATGGGCCCGCAGCTGCCATCGGCGGCGACGACGGCGGCAGCGCCCAAGAAGAAGCGGCACCGGCTGATGCACGAGAAGCTGTACGTGTCGGCGCTGCCCAAGGCGAAGCGGTATTCCAAGTCGCTCATGCACAAGGAGCAGGTGTCGTTTCTGAGCATGACGCCGGGCACGGACTTTCTCATCACGACGTCGGCGGACGGGGTGGTCAAGTTCTGGAAGAAGGTCAACGAGGGCATCGAGTTTGTGAAGCAGTTCAGCGCGCACCAGGGGGCGATCGCGTCGGTGTCGGCCAGCCACGACGGGCGCAGCTTCGCGTCGGCGGGCGTGGACAGGACGGTGCGGATCTTTGACGTGATGACGTTCGACCTGCTGTCGACGCTGACGCTGGACTTTGTGCCGCGCTGCATCTGCTGGGTGCACCGGCGGGGGGCGCCGCTGCCGCTGCTGGCGGTGTCGGAGGCGGAGCGGCCGAGCATACACATCTACGACGGACGGGGCGAGGCAGCAGGAGGAGGAGGAGGAGGAGGAGGAGGAGGAGGAGGAGGAGGAGGAGGAGGAGGAGGAGGAGGAGGAGCAGGAGGAGCAGGAGGAGCAGGAGGAGCAGGAGGAGGAGCAGCAACAGGAGCGACGCGACAGCAGGCGCTGCACACGCTGGGAGCGATGCACCGCAGCGTGGTGACGCTGATGGCGTACAACGAGGGGTTCGACTGCGTGGTGTCGGCGGACGCGGGCGGGACGGTGGAATACTGGCGGCCGAGCGGGACGTACAAGACGCCGGACAACGTGTTCCGGCTCAAGAGCGCGACGAGCCTGTACGAGTTCAAAAAGGCGCGGTCGGTGCCGACGGCGCTGACGGTGTCGCCGACGGGGCGGCAGTTTGCGACGTTCTCGCTGCCGGACCGCAAGGTGCGGATCTTTGAGTTTGCGACGGGGCGGCTGGTGCGGGCGTACGACGAGTCGCTGCGCACGGCCGAGGACATGCAGCAGGCGGGCACGGCGGCACAGCAGCTGGACGCGGTGGAGTTTGGGCGGCGGCTGGCGGCAGAGCACGAGCTGGAGGCCGAGGGGCTGCGGGACAAGGCCAACGTGATCTTTGACGAGTCGGGGCACTTTGTGCTGTACGGGTCGATGCTGGGGGTCAAGGTGGTGAACACGACGACGAACCAGGTGGTGCGGCGGTACGGGGCGGACGAGAACTTCCGGGCGCTGCAGCTGGCGCTGTACCAGGGCCAGCCGCAGAAGAAGGGGGTGACGACGGTGGCGATGGCGGCGTCGAGCAACCCGCTGCTGCAGGAGTCGGAGGCGCGCGACCCGATCCTGGTGGCGACGGGCGTGGGCAAGCCGCGCTTCTACCTGTTTACGAACCAGGACGACGCGGCCAAGGGCGCGCGCGACGTGCTCAACGAGAAGCCCAGCACCAGCGCCAGCGCCAGCGGCAAGAAGGGCGTGCGCGCAGCCAAGGTGGCCGAGTCGGGCAACGGGGCCGTGATCCACACGACGTGCGGCGACATCCACATCCGGCTCTTCCCCGGGTCGGCGCCCAAGGCGGTGGAGAACTTTGTGACGCACGCCAAGCGCGGCTACTACAACAACACGCTCTTCCACCGGGTGATCCGCAAGTTCATGATCCAGGGCGGCGATCCGCTGGGCGACGGCACGGGCGGCGACAGCATCTGGGGCCGGCCGTTCGAGGACGAGTTCAGCTCGCTCAAGCACGACAAGCCCTACACCGTCAGCATGGCCAACGCGGGGCCCAACACGAACGGCAGCCAGTTCTTCATCACGACCGAGAAGACGGTAGGTCTCCTGTTGCCTCCCATCCTTCCCTCATCCCTGCTGACCAACAGCCGTGGCTCGACAACAAACACACCATCTTTGGCCGGGCCTACCAGGGCATGGACGTCATCCACCGCATCGAGAACGCTCGGACGTACAAGGAGCGGCCCGAGGAGGACATCAAGATCCTCAACATTGACGTGTTGTAATACATAGCAGAGGCAACGGCCCTTGTTTCTGCCCCATGTAGCTAGCGCCGGAAAGCATCGGCCTGTTCTGGCCAGCCAGCGCTGGACCGAGACACAATTCAGAGACCCGTACCAATGCACCTCGCTGTCGCTGTCATGTTACCTAGCCGTCCTGCAGGGCTGCGTTGTGGCCTCGCAATGCCCGGTGGCGGATGGCGGCAGTCTCCGCCCTCGCTGCCAGCTTTGCTGCTCTGCTGTCAGCACGCGCTATATGCAGACGCCGTCTGGACCTGCTACAACGAGAGAGAGGGAGACGCGTCGTATGTGGGCATAATCCCGACACATCCCGCGCCTGCCATTTCGGTGGCCCGCTTTCCCTTGGAGCCTTATCTAGCCGAAACGCCGTCCGTTCTTTCCCCCCCCCCCCCCCCAATTCCCCCAGCCTACGTCGTATGCATCCCCCACCTTTCCACCTGTCCGCCTTTCCCTAAATGCCTGCTATCTACCACCTTGCCAGGCAAACGAGAAACGGCGCGAAAAACAAGCAGAAAGCCGCGCCCCCTCTCGGCGCAGAGAGCGACTTTGCCCGAAAATACGGTGGGAAAAGGGGACTTGCATGGAAACGCAGCCGAAACGCTCTGAATGGTGGCAGCAATCGGACCACCGCAGGAGTCCACGCCCAGACTATCTGCTAGCCGCCCTGCGACCCTTCTGACAAGACAGGAAAAAAGCACCTACCACCGCCCAGCCCTATCTTGTGGCCTCTTTCTGATACATACATAGTCCAGCTGTCCAGCCATCATTCTCTTTTTGACGTTGTAACCCCCCCCCCCCCCCCCCCTCTTGTCGACGCGATCCGTAAACAGGGGCTGCAGCCGGCGGCCATCCACAGAAAACCACCCAGGACCATCAAGAGGAGCATGCCATCGCCCATGCACGCCGTCGTGGTAGCGCTGCCTCTCTCTGCCTCTGCCGGTCAGCAGCTTCTGCGGCTTTGCTGGCCCTGAATCGGACGAGGCCGGTCGGCTGAAAGGCCAAAAAGAGAGACTGAGAAAGAGCGGGAAAGAGGAAAAAAAAAAAAAAAAAAAAAAAAAAAGGGGAAAACGGGAAAAAAGGAAAGGGAAAAAAAACCCCTTCCCTTTTCTGCCGTCGTCAGCCCGTCGAGACCCTGCACGCTCGCCAATGCCCCGACCGCGCAACCCAGATGGCCGGGAGCCAAAGAGTCGGAGCCGGAACGGCTGCTGGTGAGTTGTCACTTCCGCCGCCTCTCCACCGCCTCCACCTTTTTGTCTTGACATGTGCCTCCGCTGCCGGGCTCTCCCTGCCAGGGTATCCATGACGTGCTGACCAGGTGCCTCTGCCACCCAGGTCGTGCAAGGCCAGAAAAGTCAAGTGCACCGAGGAACGACCAAGCTGTGCCAAGTATGGACTAGCCTCCCGCCCTCTATTGCCTCCTCGCCCTGTTCCCTCGCTGACGTCCGTGACCAGATGTGTCAAGGGGGGCTACAAGTGCGACTACGGCATCCGCCTGAACTGGGATGGCCGCCGAAGCAAGCGTCCGCATCTCAAGGCCGTCCAGCTCGGCGAGGGCGTCATGCTGGACGGCCTCGACTTTGACGACGGCGGCGGCGGCGGCCCGCAGGACGACGGCAACGACGCCGAGTCCCCCTTTCGCCAGCTGCCTCTGCCCCCGTCCGGCCGCCCGAGCACCGCCTCCTCGCCGCCCTCCACCGCCTCGTCGGCCTCGTCCATGCCCTCGGCCGCGAGAGTGTCGGGCGGCCCGCAGCTCAGCTTCATGCCCGTCCAGGTGCTGTCCTCCAAGGCGGCCTCGGCCGGCTCTCTGCAGCGCTTCACGCCGGCACCCGCCACCTCGTCCGTGCCGACCACCTTCCGCTTCGAGATCCAGACGCCTGCCGCGCCCGTCCGCCGCGGATCGGCAGCAGGAGCAGCAGCATCAGCAGCCGCCGCCTCGCGCTCCAGACGGTCGCCCAAGCCGGCCGACCCCTCGCGCCCCCCCCAGCCGGCCGTCGGCACGCCTCGGGCCACCGACGACGGCAGCGTGGCGTCCTCGGCGGGCACGGCCGACAGCAGCCGCCGCCAGACGCTCAAGCGGCCGCGCCTCGACTCCGACGTCAGCGAAAAGGACTTTGCCTGGCAGTGGCCCATCTCGCCCTCGGCCGGCTCCCGCTCGACCCAGTCCGTCGCCTCGCCTCGTCCGACCGTCTTTCCCTCCGTCCTCTCCACGCGCTCGGCCGCCTGCGAGCCCTCCTCGCCGCGGCCCAGCGACGACAGCCAGTCTCTCGCCTCGCCCCATGCCGCCAACACCCTCCTGCAGCTGCAGGCCGCCAGCGACTTCCGCCGCCTCAGCGTCAGCTCGCTGCTCTCCGGCTGCGCCGACCCCACCACCGCCGTCGACGACACGCCGCCTCCTGCCTTGTCCGCTGCCGCCGAGCTGCTGCTGTCGGCCGCGGATTCCCCCGCCGGCCGCGCCGCCGAGCTCCGGTCCGCCGGCAGCAGACACGACGACCGCCACTTTGTCCCCTACTACGGCATCGACTGCGGCATGCGCGACCTCGACCTGGGCAAGAACGACGACGTCAACGCCATATCCGGCGTGGCCGTCGACGCGGGCGACTGCGAGCCGCCCCGCGACAGGGGACAGCCGCCGCTCGACGAGGACTTTGGCCACGACCGCGCCGGCTACTACACCAACCCCGTCGCCGTGCGCATCCCTCGCGCCCTCGGACAGCTGCCTCCCAAGCTGACGGACAATCCGATGAACCTGCTGGTAAGACGACGATATGCCCCTTCCCCTGACAGCCACCCCCCCCCCCTAACACCAGCAGTATTTCCACCACTTTATCAACCACACAGCCCGGATTCTCGTCCCGCACGATGACCCCCGTTCGAACCCCTTCCGCACCATCCTCCCCCAGATGGCCCTCATGAACGACAACCTCCTGAGCCTGCTGCTGGCATACTCTGCCGCCCACCGCGCCCACGTCCTGTGCCAGCCGGAGCCGGCCATGCGCATCGCCCTGTGGGTGCAGGACATCTTCCCGGCGCTCCGCAAGGCGCTGGACGACCACAAGAAGAAGATTTCCAACGCCAACGTGGCGACGGCGATCATGCTGGCGTCGCTGGCCATCCTGTCGCCCACGACGTTTGGCTACAGCATCCCGTGGCAGACGCACCTGATGCTCGCCAGGCAGATCATCGCGGCGCGGCCCGAGGGCCTGCGCGTCGACCACCACAGCACGCTCGAGGGGCAGGTGTGCTCCTTTCTCTGGAGCTGGTTTGCCTACATTGACGTGCTGGGCGGCCTGAGCGGCGGGCCGACCGACGCGTCGCCGGCCTGGATCCTCGACTACAAGGTGTACAACCCGCAGGACGACGACGAGATCGACTGCATCATGGGCTTCACCACGCGCTGCGTCTACATCCTGTCGCAGATCGCCGAGCTGGTGCGCGAGTGCGAGCCCGGCCGGCTGCGGCTGCAGGAGCAGCAGCGGCAGCAGCGGCAGACGGCGGTTGGCCTGGCGGCCTGGACGCCGAGCGAGGACCTGGCGGCGCGGGTCGACTCGCTCGAGGTGGACGTGCGCGACAGCATGGTGCAGCCGCCGCGGCCGTGCGCGCACCTGCACCGGACGGGCGACATTGTGCGCTGGGACCGGCGGGAGATGGAGGCGACCAACGAGGCCTACCACTGGGCCGCGCTGGTGCATCTGGAGCGCCGCGTGCTGGGCAAGCCGTCGGGCCACCCGGACGTGCAGGACCCCGTCCTGCGCATCATCGAGTGCATCGACCAGGTGCGCTTCGGCGGCACCGCCGAGAACTGCCTGCTGTTCCCGCTCTTCACCGCCGGCTGCGAGTGCAAGGACGGCCGCCTGCAGAAAAAGGTGCTGCGGCGCATGGCCAGCATCGAAGGCACGGCCATGATGCAGGTAAGCAGAATACGGCAAGGGCCGGGACCACGTTGTGCAGCACGCTGACAGTCCCTCCAGGTGTCGAGCGCCATGGCGCTCATGAAACGGGCTTGGAGTACGGGGAAACCATGGGAGACGCTTTTGACCAGCGAGTTTATCGGGTAGCGCGGCAGGCAAGGCAAGCAAGGCAAGCAAAGGGGATTACACGACGGTTCACGACGGCGTCTCTCGACAAGGCAGAGAGGGACCGCCAGAGCAGAGGAGTTTGGGACTTGGGACACACCGACAGCGCTGATGGATGCGAAAATTGATTGGATGCTTGGAAGGGAATGGCTTTCGGGGAGGGCTCTACACTCGTATGCTCTCATAGAGCAAGTTTTATAACGGGAGGGACAAAACGTTTGCGGGACAGCGGTTACAAGAACAGAGGCTGCCTTTTTGGCCTTTTTTTTTTTTTTTTTTTGCAGCTCTTTTTTCACTTTTTTTGCGTCTGCTTTCGTCTGATTTTATCCGCTTTTCTCTTTGCTATATGTCGTACATAAACAAGAATGGCGAGCCTCTGGACACATCAGATGGAAATCATCACATAAGCAGTACCTCTGCCAGTACCCTCTGCTCACACGTGACCAAGAAGCGGCAATGCTTACAAAGCACACCTGACAAGGAAAACTTTTTATGTAAACCGACAGGGAGATAAAGTAAAAAGAGAAGCAGAGGAACGGAACTGTAAACAAAAATGCACATCACAGCCTCCTGGGTCTGCATCGCGTTTCCTCCTCTCCCGCACCCCCCCCCCCCCCCCCCCCACCTCTCAGCACGAAGTATAATCTAGCCTCCCACCAGGAGGAGCAGGGCAACGTCGAGAGCTGCCGTCTGCGGGCGCGCCGGATCGCTCCGATGCAGCACCGGCACACGTCTAGTGCTGCAGCTGCACGTAGTTGGACGGGAAGAGACCCGACTGTCCGTTGTAGTGGCCGAACCACCAGTCGTCGTCGGGAAACTCGACGCGCTCCACGTGTGCGCCTTCGGGGAAGCTCAGTTCTGTTTATTAGTCAGCAACACCCCCTTTCACAGGCGCGGGACCGTGGGCAGCCTACCGTTGTCCTCTGCGGCCTCGTAGTCGTACTCGGCAATGGCCCAGGGATGCTCCCCGGCAGCTCCACCGGCCTGCGGCTCAGGCTCGGCGGCCGGCGGCGGCGGCGGCGGGTGGGATTCTGCGGCCGGGGCCTCGTGCTCTTCCTCGTGCGGCTGCTCTGCCTCGTCGGTCAGGAGCTCCACATAGTTGCTGGGGAACAGGCCCGTCTCGCCCTTGGAGTTGGTGCCCATCCACCAGTCTGCGTCCACCTGCTCAATGTTGGCGACATACTCGCCCTCCACCAGCTCGATCTCGTTGTCCTCGGCCTTCTCGTAGCTGTACTGGATCAGCGCACTCTGGCCACTGCCGCCGGCGTGGTGCTCTGCCTCTGCTGCCGGGGCTTCCTCCTCCTCGTACGTGGGCACCGGGACAGGACGGGCCGCAATCGGCGCTGGTTCCGGTTCTGGCTCAGGAGCCCGCGCAACAGGAACAGGCAGTCGGATGGGCGACTGTTCCCGCTCGTGCACAGCCTCCTCCTCCACCTCGTGCTCCTCAACCGGCGGAGGCCGCGATGGAAGTCCGGGAGCGGGAGCCTGGAAGCCAGTCGATGGTCCCGATGGTCCCGATGGTCGCGAGGCCGAGGGGATAGGCGGTGGCGGCGCACTGTCCTCTTCCTCCTCCAGTTCCCGAGATTGATCGTGGTGGGAGATGATGGACTGCTGGCCCATGGGCTGGGCGCCCTTGAAACGGTCGCGAAGCGCAGAAACGCCCCCGCCGCTGGACGGCTCTGCTTGTGGCGGCTCCTCCGACTGCGACTCGCCGGTCCTTTGCTCCGTGACGGCAGCGTGGCCAAAGTTGGACGTAGGCACCGGCGCCCAGCTCTTGCCCTTGTAGCCGCTCTTCCACTCTCCGCCGCTCTTCTGGGACGAGAGGGGCGACGCCAAAGGCGTCGTCTGCGCTGTCTGCGACGGCGAGGCAAACGAGCCTCCGCCCTCCCTGGCCTTCTTCTCCGCCCACAGCTGCGCCGGCGTCTTGCCACCCTTGTCGGCAAACGTGCGGCTGGCGCTGCCGACTAGTGGTGCGACTGGCGCTGCTCCCGCGCCCAGGCCCAGACCGCCAGGTGTCGGCGCCTTGGTGCCTAGGAAGGATGATGCGCCGGCAAACTTGCTTGCTACCTTGGGCTTCGGGAGAGACGTTATCCGCTCCGCATCGTCGGACACGCTGAAGGCAGCGCTCCGGTCGGCGAGGGACCTTGGCGGCCCAGACTCGACGACCGGCTCATCGCTCTCGCGAGTGGCCAGCGCGTTGGCCCGGATTGCCGCAATGTCTACCTTTCCGATCGGCTCGTAGGCACCCTTGACGGCCACGGGGCGCTCGTCCCGATCGTTCCGTGCCTTTGCCCGGATTGCCGCAATATCAACCTTGCCGACCGGCTCGTAGGCGCCCTTGACAATGGTCGGACGCTCGTCGTCCTTGTTCTTGGCCGAAGCACGGATGGCGGCAATGTCCACCTTTCCAACCGGCCGGTAGCCGCCCCCGATCACGCCCTGCTCCTTGCTCTCGACAGGTTTGCTGCCGGCCGCGAAGCGCGACGGCGGCTCGGGCTGCGGCTGCTTCGTGAGCTCTGCGAGATTGACCTTGGTCGGCTTGTAGGCCGACTGGACCTTCTCGAGCTGGGTCCGGGTGATCTGGGGAGCATCCGCGCCCCAGCCGTCTGCGTCCACGTTGTCCTGCCGCCGGTTGCGGGCAGCGACCAGCGTGTTCACTCCCGAGGAGCTCGTCGGTGTGTAGACCGGCTTCTTGGCAACCGGCGGCGGCGCGCCGCCGCTTCGGGAAGAAGCCGAGCCGGATCCGCCTGCCGAATACTTGGCGCCGGAAGCGTCGGCAACCTTCTTCATGATGCTCTCGGGGTCGAGGTCTTCTTGCGAGCGCGCCGTGATTTGGACGTGGTAGCCGTGGAGGATCTTGGACACGGCCGTGAGGTGGCTGGTAAAGTACCCCTTTGTTCTCTCCGGGACGCCACCGCCGCACCAGGCGATGAGGACATTTTTCGGGAGGCCGCTGTTGGGATCCTGCACGCGCACAAAGGCGAACTGGATGCGCCCGTCGTTGAAGTCTTCGATCAGCTCCTCGAGCTCGCCCGCTGCTCACGGTTAGTTCCACCGGCAAGGCAGCAAATACAAAGGGGAAAGGACACGGGGAAATACACACATCCAGTGGAGTCGACCTTGAGGATACTCTCTTTGGCACCGGAGTCCTGGAACGCATTGAGAAGTGGTGCCTGGACGGAGAACAGGGCCCAGTGCGATTGTGCCGAAGCTTTCGTGCTGTTGATGACAGACTCGTAGCTGCTCCGGATCGACGGGCCATTGATCGACAGGTTGAGAGAAGCCATGGCTGGCGAGGGCAGAAGCTTCAGAGGGGAGAAGTGCTCTCGTCGAGAGATAAGGAGAGAAAGGAGGGGGGATCGGAGAGAGAGACTGCGAGGGAGAGGGAGGAACAGAGATGCACGCAGACACGTCGAGATAGAAGGAAGCCTGGGAAACAAGAGCCCCCACTAGTGGTCTTTTCTAGCAACGTCTCTCTTCAGCTGTGGATGGACGAATTCGGAGCGGGTTTTGTGGTGATGCCGGCTTCCCCTTTGCTGGCAGGTAGTAAGGAAGGACAGCAGAGGCTGTGCCTAAGCAAGTGGGGCAGCAGCACCGGTGAAAAGGCGGGGCTCTGGCGGCCACAGCCCACACTGGCCACGCAAAACAGGGCCGTTGGCCACTGAGCTCTGAATGCTGCCTGCGTGCAAGCTTGCGCTGGTATGCCAAGAATTTCGGTTTCGGAAAGATTGTCCGTCTTGTCGAGGAGTTGTCTCTAAAAATCGCTGACGATGTACAGAGCATAGGACCCAGCAGCCTCGGCGGCCGTGCGGGGAATCTCGTACGCACTGTGTGCACTGTGCTGGAGCCAGGAACGCCGGAAACGATGACGACCACTTGGTCCGCAGCCGATGCCTCCTACTGGATTGGCTGCTGCCTGGCATTGGCGTGCCACTATGCAGACAGGCAAAGAAGGGTCACTCTGTGCGCATATGATCGCCACATCTACGGGACACATAGCCACTTCATAGAACTCAGCCCCTACTATGTAAAGACTCACCTCGGGTAGAACTCAAAGACGAGCATCAAATTAATAGAGCAATGTATCTTATAATATGGGGGGCAATAAGATATGTATGAGATGGAAATAAAGGCTGTCTGCGCAACACAATGGCGAGTGAGCTGATTGGCTCGCTCGCCTGGCTTCCTTCATTACTGATCGACTATCAACTATCTGCATTTGGCCTCGTCGTTGGTATTGGAAAACAGAAAACAAGTATGATAACCGGAATCAACAAAGATAATGAAAATAATGCAAACCCCGAGATCGGGCCAAAGAGAGGCCAGCGAAGAAATTCCCAAAAGAAAAAGATCGTTAATGCCCAGCCCAGCCAAGCTCCTCTAGCTGTAAGCATAAATTTCCCCATACACCACACTAGTTTTTCGCCTGAACTGTCTACCCCCCTCCTGAGCCTCTCCGTGCCGGGGACAATTTTCCCGAGGGATCACGGCGCGTTGCCCTTGTCGGTATTATTTTTTGGCCCGCGGGCGAATGGGTAGGAGTGGTGGCAGAAGCGCTGCAAATGGCGGGCCAACGCGATGGTGCGCACGCAAATCATGCTCGTCCGGGACGCGCTTAGCACATTTCGCAACAGTCGAGACAGCAGTCCATGGACTCGTCGCAGACGCAGCAACACAGCGCTGCGCCCAAGCAGGCCTTCAGACAGCTATCGCCACCGCCCTGCCGCTGCGGCGGAGGAGCCTGCTGGTACTGCATGCCGCCCTGGGGAGGATAGTAGCCGCCTTGCTGCTGTGGCGGTCCGTATGCCTGGGGGGGGGAGGGTTAGCAATTGGATCCAAGAGTGAGGCCGAAGAAAGGCTGACGAGCGGGAATGCCAGAAACTCACCTGCTGCGGGTACTGGGGGTAGCCCTGGGGGGCGCCGTACTGCTGCTGCGGCGGGCCCTGCTGGTAATACTGCTGGTTGGACATTGTAAAGGGCGAGGGGGGAGAGGCCGAAAAAAAGGGCTCAAAGAGCAGGAGGATCGGTGATGGTCGATGGGGGTCGCGAACGTGAGTCGGGTGCGAAGGCGAATCGAATGGGTGGCTGAACAGGCGGTTGGATGGTTGGTAGAGGACAGATGAGGAAGATTGCTTCTGCTTGGGTGCTTGGCGGACTTAAATTCTCGAGCAAAGAGCCCGGGGCGTGGCCGGGCCAGGGGTTTTTGAAGCGTTCCAAGGCCCGGCATGCTAGCAGGCTCTGGTTCCTGCTGTTTCTAGGGCGGCCTCTCATTAATTGTGGGGGGTGGGCCAACACTGAGCGATGCGCCCTGCTGAAAACTCCGCTAGAAACCCGACTACAGCGCGACGGCGAGCCTGACCAGCCACAATGACCTTGCCAGTCTGCGTCACAATTTGCACGCTCTCCACCTGTTACAATGGGTCCTGCCCTTTGCTGATCTCGGCTTAGCGCGCAGGCCTAGACACCACTTTCCCCCCCTTTCCAGAGGACAGCCAGCCACCAGGAGCCACTCGGCCACAGCAAGCGACTTTCCGGTTCCGGCTGTCTGTGCACGCTGACAGAGTACTATGTAGCGCTCTCTTGTTTCTCCCTTGTCTGGAGACAAGAGTTTGATGCACATGTGGTTTCCAATATTGGGGGGGGGGCCGCCCGCCGGATGTGCCACTCTACGTGTCGCAAACATCAACCCTTGCTCGCCTTCTGTCTCTCAATCTACATAGGACGGAGTGCGCCTGCTCGCTCCCGTGCATCCCCCGTTTTCCCTCCCTCCGACGCTCTCTCAAAACATATCAGACGAATTCTCGAGTTCCATAGACACGCTGGGCTTTGCAGCCAGATTCAGCGCTCCTCCCGTCGCGGCCAGCGGCGCAGCATATCCCTACGGGGCAGGGCCGCCGCGCAGACTGCCATCCGCCCCATATTTGTCTCTGGTAGCGGCCAACGGTGGGCGTGACGACGCGGTCACAGTGTGGCTGGATGCGGTTTCTGCACGATTCGATCGATCTTGTGAGCAGCAAAGCCTCGCTACGTGTGCAAAGCAGGATACATTAGTGCATTGCTAGGTCTTCGGAGTGGAGCGTAGAAGCCCACGGCCACACCGAGTAAACCCGCACACACTCCGTACGGGAGTACTGTACACTACGGATTGAGGGTACGAGTACTCCGTACTCGTGTTATTACCACTCTGGAGATAGTACGGAGTAAGAGGCCTGTGGCTCGGACTGTGGCGCCAGCTAGATAGGCTAACCCGATACTTGAATATAACCCAGAGAACACGCTAGGTAGTAACAGGGGCTCTCGGAATCGCCTCACTGGTACAGAGGGAAGCTGGGTTGGACAGGTAATGAGCCCGGGATGTCGCCGTGTACTCGGCCCTGCCAGCAGCGCAAGAGTTTGAGCCCGGCCAGGCTTTCAAGTTTCGAAAGGACCGCTCTGGATGGAACACAAAGACTACGAGCTCACTGCACTCGTTGTCCATTTACGCATATGGGAGTGACTAATAGTCCCGCTACTTGAATATCACCCAGAGTACTGCGCTAGTTAGTAACGGGGGGTCCTTCGTTCCTTGCGCATGGCCGTGCCGAATGACGCAAGACCCGATTGCGCCAATAAGGCAGCCCCCCTTCCGAGGGGTTCCTTCTTGTGTGTGGCGGCAAAGCCGTTCATCGGAACGATTTTGGCGAACTTTTTGTAATGTTTTTTTTAGTCGCAAAACATACCCACTCCCCTCAACAACCACTGTGTCTGCGTTGTCGATCCTCGATCTCCTCGACCTCCTCGACCTCCTCGACCTCGTATCTCCATCTTCCCACGTCCTCTCCAGAACCCAGCACGGCTGCCCAGCCAACAATGTCTACTATCCACGAGATCAAGTCCGTCGAGGAGTGGGAAGCTCACCTGCGGTCCCTCCCGTCGACAACGCTCCTGGTCGTGTCCTTCCACGCACCATGGGCCGCGCCGTGCGCCCAGATGGCCACCGTCCTGCAGGCCCTGGCCGACGAGTACCCTGCCGACCCCTCGGCCACCTCGTGGGTCTCGCTCAACGCTGAGGACCTCAGCGACGTCAGCGAGCAGTACGACGTCACGGCCGTGCCCTTCCTCGTGCTGCTGCGCGGCGGCCAGGTCCTGGAGACGGTCAGCGGCAGCAGCGCCGTCAAGGTGCGGGCGGCCATTGAGACATACGCACGAGCGGCACCGTCAGCGGCAGGAGCAGCAGCAGCAACAGCGGCAGCAGGAGGCGCCTCCACCACATCCGCCAACGGCGCGGCACCGGACCCGGCAGCACAGCAGGCCGCCGAGGCAGATCCGGCCAAGCAGAAGGAGGAGCTGTTCAAGCGACTGGCCGACCTCGTCAAGGCGGCGCCGGTGATGCTGTTCATGAAGGGCACGCCGAGCGAGCCGCGCTGCGGCTTCTCGCGACAGCTGGTCGGACTCCTGCGCGAGAACAGCGTCAAGTACGGCTTCTTCAACATCCTGGCCGACGACGAGGTGCGCCAGGGCCTCAAGGAGTATGCCGAGTGGCCCACGTACCCGCAGCTGTGGGTCAAGGGCGAGCTCGTCGGCGGCCTCGACATTGTGAGTAGGAGGAGAGCCTCCCGGCTGAGCCGACCGAGAACTGACAGCAGCAGGTCAAAGAGGAGCTCGAGAGCGACGCCAACTTCTTCCAGGAGTTCAGCGTCAAGGCAGCCGACACCGCCATCGCATAAGCAACTGCTTTGGGAGGCAAAAACGCAAAAACGCAAAAAAATAATAATAAACAGCAGAAACCGAAAAGGAACAGCCGGCCGTCTAGAGCGACGAAGATGGGGAATACTATCATACCCATCCAATAGCAGCATTAAAACCATTGAAAAAAAACGAAACGAACGCACACCAGATGCACGCGGCCGCAAGCCAAGTAGAATACGACCGGCGGGCATCGCACGACTGAACGAATCACAAGCACAATTTTGCGCAAGATACAGGATCATTGGTGAGAGAAGAGAAAGGCGGAGAGGTACCCATGTCGATTGCAGCAAAGGAGTTTTTGCACCGCGCTTCCCTATCCAGGAAGCCATCACGGAGGGGATGATTTTGCGGCTGGGACATGTTTTGTTAAACTGTTTTTGTAATTGCAAGGAGTTGCATCCCCTTTTCGTTTAGTGTTTCTTGCTTCTTGCCTATGCTAATTCTAGGCTTGCGAAACATGCAAAAAAAAAAAAAAATACATTCTCATAATCACATCTGCCAAATCTGCCGTTTCTTTATACACTATGCATACATGCATGCACATGCACCCTGAGCTGATCAGTGGCCGTGGCCATACCAGATGCTGTCCTTGGGCGCGGACCCCGACTCCAGCTCGTCGGCAGAGGCATCGCACAGCGCCCGGCTGGCGGCCGGGATCTCCCAGCCCTCCATGACGTCGGTGCGCGACATGAAGAGCATGGCCATGCCGCCATCGCCGTGCCAGACCATGTGGCAGTGGAAGCGCCAGATGCCGGGGTTGTCGGCGACGAAGCGCACCAGGGTCCAGCCGAAGCCCTCGACGGTGGCGACGTCGCGCCGCAGCGGGTTGGCGATGCTGCTGGTGTTGCCGGGGTCGAGCAGGCCGCGGCCCATGGGGGCCATGTTGAAGGCGGCGTAGCCGGGGAAGTAGCCGTGGCCGGCGCCGAGCACAAACAGCTGGTGGCCGTGCAGGTGCAGCGGGTGCGTGCCCTCGTCAAAGTTCTGCAGCACGAGGTCGACGACCTGGACGCCGGCGTGGCCGACGACGAGCTCGGACACCTCGTCAAAGGCCTGGCCGTTGACGCCGGTCACGTGGTAGGACGCGTTTCCCGCGCGCAGCCCGTCGACGGCGCGGTGCAGCGCCGGCGACAGCAGGTTGGGCCGGTACGACGAGCGGTTGAAGAAGCCGCGCTGCAGCTGCCAGTGGCCGATCTCGAGGTTGACGCGCAAGAGGTACGACCGGTCGGCGTGGGCGGGCGCCGGCCGCGGCGGGTGCGGCGCGTAGGGCCGCGTGTGCATGTCCCGGCAGAGCACGACAAAGGCGGCGGCGTCGTTGTCCGTGGCGGGCAGGCGGGCGGCATGCGCGGCGTCGTCGGACGGCGCCGTGTAGCGCACGACCGCCCGGGCCGTGGGGTTGTCCTGGCCGGCCAGGGTGTTCTCGGAGAAGCAGTGGGTGGCGATGCGGACGTGCATCCAGAAGGCGTCGGCGCCCGTGGCGTTGGCCGCGAGGACGACGCTGTAGCGCTGCCCGGGGGCGACGAGGATGCTCTTCTCTGGCGTCGGCACAATGTCGACGCCGTCGATCTCGGTCAGCGGCAGGTGGTGGTGGCGGTCCACGTTGATCTCGAGCCAGGCGAAGCCGCCGACGTGGACGAAGCGCAGGCGGTGGCTCGCGCCGGCGGCCAGGTCCAGGGCGGCCAGCCGTGCCGTGGCGTTGTCGCATCGCCGTCCGGGGTGCTGGTCGCAGTCCACCACGCCGGCCCCGTTGACCAGCGCGCCGTTGGGCATGGGCGACGCCTCGCTGCCCTTGGCCAGGGCCGCCATCAGCAGCCCGCCCGACGGGTCGTGGTACCAGTCCTGCACCAGGACGACCCGGTCGGTCTCGTACGGCAGCAGCTGCCTTGCCGGCTCGTCTCGGGCGTGCACGATCAGCGGTCCGACCAGGCCGTCGAGCGCGTCGGCGCCCTGGTGGCCGTGGTAAAAGTCTGCGTGGAGAAGAAGCGATTAGAGGAGGTGGGCCGGAGAGAGCGAGAGGACCACGCCCGACGTACAGGTGCCGGCCTGGCCGTTGACGGCAAACTCGTAGCGGAACGAGCGTCCCGGGGCAATGGCACACTGCGTGGCCCCCGGCGTGCCGTCCATGTGGTTGGTGCCGTTCTGGAAGAGGCCGTGCCAGTGCAGCGCGGTCGCGTTGGCGGCTCGGTTCTCGACGTTGACCACGACGGTGTCGCCCTCGTTGCAGCGGATCAGCTCGCCCGGGAACTTGCCGTTGATCGTGGTCAGCAGCTTGAACACGCCGTCCGGGTTGGCCTCGACGTTCTGGATGGTCCAGCTGTACTCGCGGACGGTGGGCGCCGCATTGTAGTCCCAGTCCGTGTCGAGGACGTAGTCCGAGTCGGGCCGGCGGAAGGAGTCGGCGTTGGTGGCGGTGGCGGTGGCGGTGGCAGTGGCTGTCGGTGCCGCAGAGGACGGCATCGCTGGCTGCGCCGTGGACGTCGTGGGCACCACGCTCGCAGGAGGTGGCGATGCTGGTGTCGGGGTCGGGCCATCGAAAAGGGCAATCTTGAGGAGGACCAGCAGCGAAAGCATGCCGGCAAGCGAGAACAGCACAAAGAAGGCGCTGCGCCACCAGGGCGATCGACGAGAGGGTCCGGCAACACGTTCGGGATCGTGGTCGACGCCGTCGTCGGTGTCGACATCTCCGAGAAGTCGCCGGCTCTGGTCTACCGATGCTGGTTTGAGAGAGTACGCATTTCGGCCCCCTGCCGGACTCTCCCCGTCGCCGTCCTCGCCATTGACGGCAGCATACCCTGCAGCCATTGGCATATAGCACTTACCCTCCGGACCCCGAGCTCAGTCCGGCCCTGTGTGGCCGGGACAGTGCTTTCGTCGGTGTCGCTGGGAGCAGTCGTCGTCTACTGGCTACTGACTGGAGCCGCGCAAGCTTGGAGGCTTTGCATGGGCAGATAGACGAGCTCGCGTTTCACGTCAAGTTCTAGAAAAATCATAGATTCACCTGTCCCAAGAGATATGGAGATCGTCCATGCTGGACTAAAAACTGGCTGCTATCTGGTCTCATTCGTTCATTGGACGGTTTGGGGACGCAGTCTGGGCGATTTCTAGCTGCGATGCGCGTGGCGCCGCCGCGGCTTCTGGTTGGATGATCTTAGGAGCTCCCGGTGATCTGCACAGTCTATATACAGATATGCACTGTTCTCAAGCACGGTGATTGGGCCTGTAAGCAACCTAGAAGAATTTGGCCACAACAGTTCGCTGTGGGGGCCGTACTCCGTATTAATAGATCTCGTAATGCATTACAGGGTCTTGATTCGACACTGTCGCGTGCCTTCATCGTTAGAAGAGTGTTTTTGTTTTCCGAATCTCCAGCCTGGCTTGCGGTGGCCTGAATAATTTCATTAATTAATAAAATATTTTTCTTACGGAAAGCTCTCTACGAGTAGTTCCTGGCCAAGACGATTAATGTCCTGCGTTGTGACCGAGGCCAATTCTCCGTACTCCGTAGGCCTCCCTGAGCATAGTGGGGCAACCTGCCTTTCAGGGGTTGACTTCCAGATGCATGGCTTTAAGGCTGCGAAGAGGGACGCCACGGCTTTTATTGGCCTGCGCCAATCTCAAGTACACAG
Source organism: Grosmannia serpens (assembly GCA_029299595.1). Lineage (NCBI taxonomy): Eukaryota > Fungi > Ascomycota > Sordariomycetes > Ophiostomatales > Ophiostomataceae > Grosmannia > Grosmannia serpens. The sequence goes on from JANSMH010000145.1 coordinate 44,109, forward strand.
GCCACTCCACTTTCTGTGCCTCTGAACTCCTCGCGGAGAAGACAGCAACGATCTATTGGCGAACAAGGCTTGGCACCACTGTTTCATTCCCCCAGTCCCTGCCTTGCAGTCCCTCTCCCCTTGGGCAAGTTCACCCCTCCCAACCAATGGCAGCACCCGACTGCTCCTCTTTTTGTTTCGCCGTCTTTGGTGGCAACGAACAGGGGTGTCGGAAAAGGAGCAAACGCATGAAAGAGGGCCTGCTGACAGCATCTGCGCCCATCATCTTTGCCCGAATAGGCAAAACGAACGGACAACAGACGAAGGATACGAACAAGAAAGATGGATCGTGTCCAGAGTTCCCTTGCCTTGTTGGCCAACCCCCTTCCGGCGCCGCTCGTCCATTTATTCTCGGACTTGTCCCATCTTCTGATGTGATCTCTCCCTTTCTCTCGCTCAACCTCTGGTCGTCGTCTTCCGTTCTTTATCTCTCTGCTTCCTCACTCTCTTTTTCGTGCTCTCTCACGCCCGCTGGTCGCACCATAGTCCGCTCTCTTACGACTTTCGATCCTTCTTTGTTTTTTACCATATCCTTTCTCCGCTGTGCGGCACAATCGGTCCAGTTCATCGTGAAAACAAAGAACACAGGATACCCGGACACTGTTGAATATTTATTACTCGTCAAGCCGAAGATCTTCTCGCCGAGCTTCCCACTTCTCTCTTCCGGCCTCCCATACCCGTCTTCTTGTTTACCGTCTTCCCAACTTCCACCATGGCTTCCTACTGCCGCCTCATTCTCCTCAGCTCCCTGTTCGGCAGCCTGGCTGCTGCCGCGCCCATGGAGAACCACATCTTCCGCCGCGCAGCGTCGGCCGCCGAGATCATCGCACAGATCATGCCCGACTCCGTCTCGTGCACGTCGGCCCTGTACCCCGACGAGTGCCGCACCAACATCCAGGCCGCGCCTTACCTGATCGACGCCATGCAGCAGTACGGCCTCAACACCGCCGGCCAGATCGCGGCCGTGCTCGCCCTCATCGGCTACGAGTCGTCCGACTTTGCGTACAAGCACAACATCTCGCCAGGCGTCGCCGGCCAGGGCACGAGCAACATGCAGTCGCCGACATACAACGCCCTGTACGCCGCCTCCATCTCGGCGCTGTCGTCGGACGTCACCGCCGCCGCCGGCAACGTCACCGCCATCCTGGACCTGGTCACCCCCGACGAGTACAACTTTGGGAGCGGCCCGTGGTTCCTCACGACCCAGTGCTCGTCCGACATCGTGTCGGCCCTGAAGGGCGGCTCTGACGACGCGTTCACCGCGTACATGGGCTGCGTCCAGGTCGATGCCACCGACAGCAAGCGCCTGGCCTACTGGGACCGGGCCAAGACGGCTTTTGGCTTTTAAGCAGGCGAATCCGCAAGACAGAACGAGAAGGGACTAGCATTTATGGCATTTTTCATTTCTTTTTATGTAAATGGTTTATCCCATTGCACTTTTTCCGTACAATCTATTTCGAAGAACGAGGGCATCCCTGTTTTTTTTTTCTTACATGACACGATATGATGAGGAATTCCCATTGGATGGAGTTTAAATGAGATTATGACATAGCCGAATACAAGGAACAAATTCGAGGAGCAATCTTTAACTAGATTTCGGTGCATCCCTTCACATAACCACAAAGGCGAGACTGATTTTCGCCGGACAAAGACTGTAAACAGAGACTGAGTTGAGAAGGATATTGTTCTATCGAAAAGAGGAGGGTGGTATTGCAGAATTCTGTCGTCATCGCACAAAGCTGGGACCAAACCAGTAGGGAAGACAGAAAAAGAAGCGCGCATATCCGCCCCATAAACATACCACTTCCGCAGAAGCTATCCCCATTTTGCTTTTATATATATATCACAAGGGTATAATCCACAAGTCCGTTTTCCAAACGCAGTCCGTATCGTTGTTCTTTACACTCCCAGCAGGTTACGTAAAACACACCCCAATGCTATCCATTCGTGTTGAGCCCCGAGCCCGTTCCTGCACCCGACAGGTCTGTATTTCCATAGAATATGCTGGCTTCAGCGTCGGCCGGCCCTGTAAGGGGCACATCTGGGTTTGCCTGGAAGAACTGGAAGGATGGATCCCCGGCAAACGTCACAGACTGGGTGTAGTTTTGCAGTGTGTCCTGGCTATGGTTAGCAGAATGTCTCGGGAAAGAGTCCCCTTCTTCCACGCGGATCATGGGAGCCTACCCAGTCGAAATTGGATGTCAGGTCCATGTTTTCATCCATGTTGCCCGGGTTGGCGAGACCTGTGCCAGCAAAGTTAAAGGTGGCCATGCTGCTGAGGAAATCGCCCTGGAAATCGGACGGCGAGAAGTCCTCGCCGCCGAGGCCGCCGCTCATCGACGCGTCCAGTGTACCATACGCCCCTCCCCCAGGGCTCTGCACCGACGTTCCAAACAGCCCGCCAAGGTTGGGCCCGGCCGTTGGCGCGAGATTGATCGGCGACAGGATGCCGGACTCGAGCGGTTGCGGTAGTAGTGTCTCGCCGGGCGTATCCAGAGAGGAGTTTGACGGCGTGAAGTCGACGCCGCTTGCACGAATATCCGCGCATGTGGCCAACGGTTCGGACGCGTTCGTACTCGGTGTGTCCGTGGACTCCATCTTTTCCAGCACGACGCGCAAGATGTTGTAGGCCTTGAATGCCTCCATCGAGCCGTCTGCGAGCGGCCGCCAGATCTCCTTGGTTGTCTGCAGCACAGAAAACATCTCGGCGCGCTGCTCGGGCGTCCAGAAGTTGGCCACCTGCGGATCCAACCCCCGGCCGGTCTTCTCGGCCAGATTGTTGAAGCGCACCTCCAGCGCCACGAGCATCGCCGGCAGCAGAAAGTCCTTTGTCGCGATAGACGAAACGTACCACTTGATTGACCGCAGCCGCCCGCTGGGTTCAGACTCAGCGGCGAGCGTGCGTAGGTGGTGCAGTGTTTCCAGAGAGGCTTCGATGGCGGCCCGCCTTGATCGGTCGTAGCGGGCGTTCTGCCGCGATCGAGGAAGATACTTGCGGTGCAAGAGACACATGATCTTCTGGTACAGGATATCAATGTTGAACCGCGCAATGATCAACGTCAGCGGATCCCGCGATCGTTCCAACGGGTGCAGCTTCAGATGTGGCGGCAGCTCATTTTTCACCTCTCTCAGGCGGCTGTCGAGACGAATGATCTCATCGTAAGGCACCGGCTTGCCAACGCGTGTCGTTGCCTGCAGGATGTTGCCCAGTTCCTGACACAGCCTGACCTTGGCGATCATATAGCTGATCGGTGTGGGCTCAGAGTTCGGCCGTGGTGGAGGCAGCACCTTTGTGCTTGGATCAAACTCTTCATCGAAAATGTTGAGGGGCAGCTGCGTATCGCAGTCATGTTCATAGATCATATTCGGTAGCGATACTTGATGTGAGAACATGACATCACACATGCGCACCAGCGCCCATGTTCTCCTCCTCATTTCCTAGAACACGTCGAGTCAGTACGGATGACCGCCATCAATCACAAGTGGATAGGAGAAGAGGCCGCGTACTGCTTGGAAGGGGGTGATGGACGGAAACCATTTTGCGTCTCTGTGGTAGCCCATGCGGAATGCCACCCGCGTAATTAGGGAGCCGATCAGCCAGAGGCCCAGATCCGCATCCCAGCGAGACGAGTACTCGCCAAAGACATACAGGATCATGGTTTCGACCGTGTACTCGACTGGCTTTGTATAGTCTGCAATGACCAGGCACTGCACCGTGCGAACGCGGTAGAGTGACGCCAGCTCCATGGCACGGCCCTTCCATTCCGGCGGCTCGTCGCCGACTTTGTGGTAGCTAAGCATGGCCAGGCACATCACCGAGTACAAAAGGCCCAGCCACATGAGCGGTGTCTTGGCCGGATCCTGCCAGTGGCTGCGTAGCTGGGCGTTGAAGGTAGGTGCGTGGATGATATTGACCGCGTTGTCCATGGAGTTGAAGTAGCGACCACAGAGGGTGAGGACGGTCGATTTGGGCGGCAGCTCAGCGCGAAGTTCTGCTTCGGTGGTCGAAGGAGCGCCGAGGAGGAAGGTCGGTGCCTCCCGGGATGTGGCCGGCTTGCTCGAGAGAACCTTCTCGTAGCTCGATTCCAGCTCCTTCTTATGCATGGCAAAATAGCTCTTGACTTCGGTAATATCGGCCAGCAGAGTGTGCCAATGCTCCTGGCCGACGTACATGGATTTTCCGCGATCCGCGTCGACCTTGAGAACGCCAAGAGAGGTGGCCAGCCCGTCGTCAATGTCGCTGTCGGCATCCAGATCGTCGGCTGCTTGGTTCATGCTCTCTCCGGCAGACGCCATGCTGTCCGTCCGGGACGGCAGGGCAGCAGCAGCACCAGGCACCATGCCGGCAGCAGACGCAGCCGTGGTGGGATCGACGTCGGCTCCGCTGTGCATCAACGACAGCACCAGGCCCTCGAGGCGGTCGATCCGATTTTGCATGTCGTCAGGACTCGCGGACCCTTGATTCTGGCTCTTCTTTCGGCTCACGGGGGCTGCATAGGAGCAAGTTGAAGTGTTGGTCCCGTCGCGCTTGACGCAGTTGCTGCACGGGTGGCCGCGATCGCATTTCCTGCATCTCCAAGTCAGTGTGACTGCCCTTTCGCTGTGTATCGGCGGGCAGACAGTATAGTTACAATCTGCGCATCTGTTAGCACGTGTATTCGTATTCCCGACAAAATCACGCCGTCTGACCGGCCGGGCGCCTACTTTTTGGTCCGACATGGGTAGCAGCTCAGGGGCACTCGATTTCTCTTGCGCACCACCCGAAACTGCTCCTCGGGCGACCGAGCACTCGACGATGACGTCGAAGTGGGCGTGGGACTCATTGCTGCGAACAGACTGTGCGCGAACTTCTAGGAGATACAGGCCAAGCGGGGGGCTGCATTCGCCTCCGCTGAGTGCGGTGTCGGCAAGTGGACGTGTCTCGGGGAGGCGTGTGAGGCTCGCGTGGCTCAGCAAGTCTTGCTTTTCGAGCGGCTTTCAGAGACCGTTGTTGGTAGACAGAACTGCCTTCGGGGACTGGGAGAGCACCCTTTCCAGAGCGCTTCCAAGCGGCACCGATGATGTTCGAGACGAGCTGAGGGAGATAGAAGCGAGCTCCTGTGTTTCCTAGGCTGTTCGTGCGATATAAACTGCGAATGGGAGGCGCAACGGTTTCGGTCTTTTCGGTGTTGGAGGACGCAACACAAAGCCTCCAATGCCGGGTTTGATCGAGGCTGTTCGAGAAACGTTCTTGTCTGGACTGAGGTAACTCGAACCGGCGAAGCGCAGTCAGCGACAGAGATGAACCTATCTGGCGAAAGAGGCGGGAAAGTGTGAATCGGCAGCAGAAAAGAAGCGAGGCAAGAAGTCAGGGAGACAAAGAGGAAAAAGAATGGATGTAGCAGTTGCCGTCTTGATGGCCGGACTTAATGATTGGGATGCCTTCAACGCATATTATTTGGGAGGGGCTCTGGGCGGTGTCTCACAGCTCAATTATCCGCCTGCATCATCCCACCTCGCTAGCTCAGCATTGATGCTACGTAAAATGGCACTTATGTCCCCGACATTGCGCTGCAAAGTGTACCCCACCGTGCTGGAGTGCCCTGGGCTCCAGGCATCCAAGACGCGAAGCCTGGTCTCGCTATGACGTTCCATGCATTATACTAGCGGCCGGCCAACGACTACACCGTCTTACATAGAATCGATGTACCCCGTATCTTATCTGAGTATTACTACTTACATACGAGTACTCGTACTCGTTCTTTGGTGAGTCATCCGGCCTGGTTTAGTGGGCTCTCATTTCCATAATGTCGCCGGACCCGGAACAATAGTTTTCCACCTGGACGAATTTTAGAATCTTCCTAGCCAACATATCTGCGTCTCCCAGGAAGGGTCACTAAACGGCTCTCACCGTTGGATGCGTTTGCCAAGGCTGCGGAATGAATATCGGGCTCTGTCCAGAACCCAGCGTCTTCGCTTATCTTGATTGGGTCAGGCTGGAATGAGCACGACTCTTTCTTCACCCTGCAACACATTCAAGTCTGAGTGAATGACAGCAAGCATATTGGATATATCGTGGCCATCGCGTCCTCCACTGCTTTATACAAGACTGCCGTTGGGCAGCGGTGGGATCTTGCCGCGCGGCTGTCCGGTGCCGTCACAGACTGCCTGTAGCAATCTGGTCGGTCTCCAAGCGTTTTCCTTCGACAAGTGTTGATCGGGATTCCGTTGTGCTTTTGTCATTCCCCATTTGTGGAGCTCTGGCTTTGGAGAATCTCTGCAGCCGACAGACATTCGAAGCTGCCAGACCGTCCTGTCCCAAAACGCGGTTTTCTCGTCGGTCGCAGCTTCTTGCGATGCGTCTGCTCCTTCCTGTGCTTCTTGTTATCGACCCCACCTTCCACACCCTTTATATCATCCACCTCCATGTTTCTGTTCCTGCAGAAAAAGAACCCTCCCCAAGACATACTCTCTCTTTTCACGATACTCTCTCTCTTTCTCTCTCCCTTCGCAGCCTCTTGTTCCATACCCTGCCTCCACCGATTGTAACCGGACTGGAACCGAGACCGGCTTGACGATCGACAAGCTTTGCTGAGCACTCCCCTGTTGAATGACTGAGGGACTGCATCAGGGACACGCTCGCCAAGAGCAAGCTTCCTTGGGTGTTGATGAGATGGATATCATACCTGGAACGGTGCGGCTTCCGGTCGCAGCTAGTGTCGCAGTGGTCGGGGATGATCGCAAAGACACTAGTGGCAGCCTTGGAGACACCCTGCATGTGAATGAACCTGTGAGGAAGCGCAAATCTCTCGGGGATGGGCCCGGCCATGCATCGCAACTAGAGAGCCCCCAAGCCGGGGAATCAAAAAAAGTGAAACTGGGCGACGATGGCCACCCAGAACCCGCCGGCTCGCGACCTGCCGTTGTCGTGGGCAGGGAAAACATACCTCCCGAGATCTGGCATCGCGTCTTCACATTCTGCCCCCCCAAAACATTAGGGAATTTGTTGTCTGTCAACAAATTGTTTAATTTCTACCTCGACCCCTCTGCTGCTACGCAGACCGTGCCACCTTCTCCTCTCGAGTCCGCAATCAAGCTTCAGAAGCCAAATGCTATCTGGCAAGCTGCAAGACGGCTGTTCTGGCCCTACAACCCTGGCCCCCTCAAGGACATGACAGAACTGGATATGTGGCGTTTAGCCTGCTCACTTGTCTGCCAATTTTGTGGCAAGAAGGATTCCCGGCGCGTCCTGCCTCCCACGGATCCATTACGCTTCGGGCCCGGAGCCGATGGCGTGGCTTGCATCTGGGCTTTCAGAGTTCGTTGCTGTGGTTCCTGCCTTTCCAGCAGGTCAACCAAAGTAAGCTTGGGATGCCCCTGTCTGTCCTCCTGTGCTCTTCTAACATACCAAAGGAAATGGACTTTCTTATGTCGAATGTCCCCTCCTTTCTTATGCCGGCTTTGCCATTTGTGTTCTCTACACCGGACTTTCACACGGTTCCCCCTAGCTTCATAGAACGGTCCCAGTTTCCCGTAAATTTGTCTCTGTCGAAGCTCTTTTGGTCCTCGGATGTTGAGAGTTTGCACCGGGAATTCCTAGCCGCCAAGGAACTGGGCGCCCCTGCCGTCGAGGAATGGCAGAAAGGGCTCTCTATGCGAGGTCAAGAACAGAGGACCGACGTGGCAAAATGGGAGAAGTTTGCCGATTTTGGCGGCCTTAGCACGATACGAACATTACTTTACCCCGGTTACCAGCAACCTGCAACTATCACTACTACCACACCACAGGCACAAGCGCAACCCAAAAAGGACAAGGCAGCGTTGCCTGGAGTGGCTGCATTGCCTCCGCGTCCATGCTCCTCTGCTACCGTCTCTCTTCAGCCCCAGGTCCAGCTGTCGGTAACTGGTGAGTTCACAGGATAACTGGAGTTGTGAGAGAGAATACGAGTTAGTTTTCTGACTAGTAATGACTTAGCCCCGGCTCCAGTGTTTGGATTACCGTCTTTCAAGCTTCCTGCAAAGGTTCTTCCTGCAAAAGTCACAGCTCCACCTCGGGTCGAGCGCACCAGAGATGAAATAACGCAGCTGAAGTCGGCTAGGAAGGCAGAAATTCTTCGCAGGGCAAAACTGCTCGACCCTCCCATAACCGAGGCTATTTTGGAGCAGACTACTGCCTTCCGCGCTGCGATCCAAATCATCACGCCTTTGGACGATACAGCCTGGGAAGTTTTGAAGCCACGCCTGCTGGCACAGAGAGCACAAGCGATGGGAAGCTCATCTGTAGCAAGCACTTCAAAGCACCAGGTCTTGGATCCGGTTTCCAAGGTAGACTCCACCCAAGCAGAACAAGCAAAGGGGGGTACCAATGCAGAATGGGACGAGATCCAAGGGCCTGTCCGGCTCAAGGTTCTCAAGTACGCAGACGAAGTCGTTCGAGATTGGGACAATGGCGAGAAAGTTAGCAAAGAGAGCGCAGCCGCTTTTGCTGTCGACGTGCTATTGCATGTCCGAAAGCGGTTTTACACGGAGGTGGAAAAAGACGCCAGAACTGCTCGTGCTCAGAAACGGGAGCCGGTCATTGACCCCCCCGAGGGGCCCTTCACGCGGAAACTGACTCTGGAGAACATGAAGTACGTTTTCGACATGAAGGTGCGGCCCCTGACGGAATCTCTACGCAAGGAGATGTTTTTGTGCAGTGGCTGCGAAGGCAGTACCAAGCTCTTTGGATTCGACGGTGTGATTCAGCATTACGCAGCCAAACATACAACAACACTCAGCCGTGGTAGCATCGTCGTCTATTGGCGAGCAGAATGGCCGGTTATCCCTCCTTTCAAGGCAATCACCCGGACATCAAAGAAGGCTTTCCACCCACTTCCTGCAATCCCCCCGCCACTCACCACCCCGGCGCCGACCCGTTTGCCTCCCCAGCCCGGCTACAGCTCACGCACGTCCGGACCAACGTCAGCCACACCGGCAGTATTAGCACAACACCAACCATACATAGCACCAAGCTATGCAGTTGGGCCCTTTTTTCCTGCTGCGCCACAACAACCACCGCTCCAGGGCGCTTTTGCCCCCGATACTTCCTATCTCACAGGTCAACCAGGCTTTGGACCACAAGCACAGGAACCACTCCGACAAGCTTTCGTATCACAGCCATATACAAGCGTTACAAGAAGTTTTCCCGCCGTTGCAACCACGCAAGGGTATGGAGCATCACAGCCCATCGTCACCTCCGGCGATCAGCAAGATATGCTGTCACCGGAGCCGAATCACACCCGGAGCAACAACCCTAAAAACAGCATGCACCCCACTACTCACTCTGGTAATGGGGTGCCTGCCATACAGCGCCCTGAACTGCCCACGGATCGGTATATGGAACCGTATGAAGTGATGGCCCAGCGTGCTCGTGAGCTCTGGAAGTCCACAGCAAAGATGAGGGATGCGGCAGGGGTTATCAGGGCCTTCACCATCTTGAGCCACCTCGACAAGTTCTTTCGGTCGAAATTTGGAGAGCCATTGCCGCTGACCTTGTTCATTGAGGGATTGTCCCACCACAATGATATGCGACCCCTTCGAAGCATTCTCGGCCTTTTATGCAAGCAGTGTCGCAACAGTGTTGGAGCTATACACGAAGGAGAAAAGCCAACGAGCTTTTCCTTGACTCAACTTGTCAGGCATTTCGAGACTCATCATGCTGAGTCGGCTCATGAGACTAACCGTCATTATTCGCCTTCGTACAGCTGGTATACGGATATGCTGCGTGTCCCACCTACGCGAGCACTACGAGGCATGGCGGGCCAGCATGGAGGGAAGTACCCTCTCCTTTTAGAAGCGGCTCTGCTATTGGACGACGAGGCCAACAAACACCATGAACGAACTCGGCAAAAGCCCACGCAGGCACCCCGGGAGCCCAGGCTATCTGCGAAAACCGGCGGGCAGATCCACAGTGGTTCCGCCAGACTGGACAACAATGCGAATCCTGGGGGGAAGCAGGACATACCTGGTGGTGGTGGTGGTAGCAATCAGAGGGGCCGGAGTGGAAGCTCTTCCACTGCTTCTCGGCGTCCGCAGTCCCGGAACGGGCCGGATTACAATACGCATCAGGGCCACTCGGGGAGGGACAAGAGTAAAGAAGGAAGGGGGGCGCTAAACAACCCGAAAGACCAAGCCGGACACAATGCACGGTCGAGCACGGCCAAGCGAAATAGCAATGAAAAGGAAGACGCGATAGAAATTACGGAAGAAGAGCGACGGCAAGAAGAGGCAATTCGAGCGATGTGGGCGACTGACAGGGCGCAGATGGCGCAAAGTCAACTAGCACCTGCTCGGTCCAAGGCGCCATCACAGGCGGCCAAGCCTGCGGCCGAGAGTGGCCCAGCGCGAAGTCACGACGAAGCCCCGAAGGCAGAATGGGCAAGACGGCCCAGTGTGCCACTTCGGCACGAAGAGCCATCGAGACAGGCGCCACACACACGCGACACATTCATTAAGGCCGAAGAACGGGATGAGTGGGGCGTACGTGGTGCACCTGGTGCACGGCAGGATGGTGACGACCGTGACATGCTTGGCGCGCTGGAGATGCATCTAGCACATTCGCAGGACCGCGAAGCACCACCAAGAGCAGCCGGACCGCACCGACAGGCAGCATATGTCGACGAGCGGGCAGACGAGGTGGTCCGCTACGATCCCCCTTCCGGGGAGGGAGAACGACCAGTCCGGTATAGCATTGGCGGTGGCGACAGGGAGACAGCAGCACCTGAGCGCCGTGACCGACGGTCCAGATCGCCTCCCTTTGTGCGGTATACTGAGCTACCACCTCCGGCAGCGGTCCTTCACGGTGGACCATACCGCAGTCGAAGCCCGCTTGCGCGTCGCTATGCAGGCGAGGCTATCTACGACTCGCGGGTGGACAACGGCATGGCGACGTATGAGAGATACGAGAGAGTACCCCAGGCGCCGTCGGCATATGCACATCTGCAGCAGCTGCCGCTGCGGCAGCCGGGGTATTACCGGGTGTATGTGGACGAGGCGCAGCCAGAACGGCCGGTGGAATACGAGGTAGTTCGGGTGAGGCGGCCAGACAACAGCGAGTATCATGTGCGACTGCCGGTGCGCCGAGAAGTTGCAGAACCGGGAGGAACACGGTACTATGCTGCGGCAGCACAGCCTCACGATGGGGCGTTGGGTGGCATCAGGGTGGCACCACCGCTGTACCGGCCGGGAGCGAGCGGATACGAGGCTGCAGCATATGCGGATGGTCGTGGGGTGGCAGCGGCAGCAGGGGTGGACTCGGCATACTACGAGGAATACGACCCGCGATACCCGGCAGCAGCAGCGGCAGCGGCAGCGGCAGCGGTGCCAGCAGCGGGCGAAGACAGACGACAGGTGCGGTTTCAATAGAGGGGGATGGGGGGGAGGCGTCTGGACTTTACAGGCGATGTGTTTACTTGTTTGTTTTGATTTTTTCGGGCCTTCTAAACTTGTATGTACAAGGAATCAGTGTGTCGTGCGAGAGGAGGGCGAAAGAACGGGTCCTCGCAGTCGCGTGTGCGTCAGCATCCAGAAGAGATACGGAGTAGTCTGCAAAAAGGAGAAGAAAAGACAGGTTGCATTTATAGTGGTACAGCAGGAGAGGCGACAGACAAATGCAGGCAGGCAGCGCAGGCGGGGGAGGGGGTTCTGAATGGCATGGCAGAGTGCTTGTCAGGTACTCTGTATGTACTCGTAGACAGGGACGGAGGGGAGAAGACGCAAGGTCACGTGTGCAGTCACGTGGCTCAGACGACCTCGCCGATGATCTTGGCGGCCTCCTTGTAGGTCTCGAGCAGCTGCTCGCACTTTTCGCGCTCCTTCTTGACGCCGTCGTCCTCGTAGAGCAGTTCCTGGAAGAGGGTCTCCTTGTAGAGCTCGCTGACGAGGCGGTTCTGGACGACGTCCTTGCAGTGGTTGACGAGGAGGTGCATGATGGCCTTGGGCACCTGGTCGCCGATGGACTCGCGGACAATGTTAAAGTACGACGAGATGAGGGCGCGGATGAGTTCGGTTTCCATGGCCTCGCGGTCGGTGAGCGCGGGCTCGCCGCCGAAAAAGTCGTTGCTGCTGCCGCCGGCGCCGGCGCCGGAGCCGGCGCCGATGCCGGCCACGCTGCCGGCCACGCTGCCGGCGGCGCCGTAGTCGTCCAGCGACGGCGGCGCGAGCGGCGACCGCAGCGGCCGCTGGTCGTCGGGCCGGCGCATGCTCTGGCTAAACGAGGGTTCCGAGGCCTGGCTCACGTGACGTCCAATATTGGCGCCCAGGGCCGAGGCCGGCGGCGCCAGCGACGACGAGCCGCCGTTGGCGCTGCCGTCCTTGCCGAAAAAGTAGTTGAGGAACGAGTCCTTGGTGCCGCCACCGCCCAGCGGCGGCGGCGGCGGGTTGGCGCCGTAGCGCGAGGGCGACTGGCCGCGCACGCTGCTGCCGTTGAGCGCGGCCGCGATGGCGCCGCCATGGCCGGGGTCACGTGCCAGCGAGGCGCTGCGGCCGTTGCGCGACGCGGCGGCCACGGCAGCGGCTGCGGGTCCGGCCTTGCGCAGCGACGCGGACGCGGCGGCCATCACGGAGCCGCCGCCGCCGCCGATGCCGCCCGCGATGCTGACGCTGTCGTCGTCCTCGTCGGGCGTCTCGGCGCCGTGGTAGCCCATGGCGGCGGCACCCGGGCCCCCCAGCCCCCCCCCCAGCCCCCCCGGCCCCCCCAGCTCCTTGACGCGTCGCCGCTCGCGGCGGTCGCGCTCCTCCTGGATCAGGCGGCGCCGCTCGCGCTCCTGCTTCTCGTTGACGACGTGGCTCATGGCGGCGGCGGCGCCGAGAAAGTTGGGGTGGTTCGTGTTGATGTAGGCGCGCTGGATGGAGATGAGCGACTCGACGTAGTTGGAGGCCGGGCCCAGGCGCTCGCGCAGCAGGTCGGACACGACCTCGATCAGCTTCGCCTGCAGGCGCGGGAAGCGGGTAAGCTCGGTGGAGCCGCAGGTGTGGCAGATCTTGATCAGCTCCTCGTACACCAGCTCGACGCAGCGCTGGCTGGGGATCTCCAGCAGCTTGATCTGCGGCTTGACCAGCAGGTCAAAGGCCATCTCGGGCACGAACAGGCTCGGCCGCGGGCCCGTCGAGTTGCGGATGGCCGTGCGGATGTCCAGGGCCGACAGGTTCGACGTCGGGTCGATGGACTCGAGCGCGCTGCCAAACACCGAGTTGAAGATGTAGTAGATGCGCGCGCCGCCGCACAGCTCCTTGGTGGAGATCTCGGTCGACGTGCCGTCGATGGACGAGATGAAGGACGTGGCGAAGCGCGTCATCAGCTGCAGGATCAGCGACCCGCGGTGCTCCTTGCCGCTGAAGTGCATGTCGCCGTAGCTGGCCAGCTCCTGCTGCGTCTGTCCCATCAGCGTGTTGAGCCGCGCCTTGATGTCCGGCAGCCGGTCGCGGATGTGCGTCATCAGCGTCGAGTTGAGCGTCTTGGCCAGGTACGGCGTGCCGCACCGCGCCGAGATGTTGCGGTACGCCGGGTGGTGCCGGAAGAACTCCACCTCCGACTTGAGCGCCTCGCCCATCGGCTTGTTGCCCAGGATGTCCTGCTGCGACCGGTTCACCACCCCGATCCACCCCAGCTTGAGCGGGTACACCCGCCCCGACAGGATGTCCAGCGCGTTGGTCCCGTGGTCCATCAGGTCGATCTTGGTCAGCACCCCGATCGTCCGCCGGCCCAGCGGGTCGACGTGGCGCGCCAGCTTGAGCGCCTCCGAGTTGACAATGTCCACGTTGGCCGGCGACACCGCCAGCACGATGCTGTTGGGCTTGGCAATGTACTCGGAGATCAGGTTGCGCGTCTGCTTCTCAATGTCCGTCGGCTGGTCGCCAATCGGCACCTGCATGGCCTGTCAGCGTGGTTTATCTCCCCGGCCGTGCCGGTTGCCGGCACACTCGGCGCCCTACCTTTGTCAGACCCGGCAGGTCGACCAGCGTCAGGTTGAGCACGTGCGGCGAGTAGATCTTGAGGTTGATGGGCTGGCGCGTGATGCCCTTGTTGGTGCCGGCCACGCGCGCCGTCTCGTTCTCGATCTCGCGCCGGACCTCGGTGAAGTCGATGAACCGCCGATTGGGCTGGTGGTGGAACTCGGCCCACTCGTTCCGCCGCGCTGCGTTTGGGTCGAGAAACTGGATCCGATTGTCGTCGATGACGCCAGCCCCGCCAGCGCTATCCTCTTCCGGCACGTTGATCAGCTGCAGGATGAGAGGTCGCCTTGTCACGATGCCGCTGCCGCGGGGCAGAAAGTCCCGCCCGACAATGTTTTCTAGAACGGACGACTTGCCCGCCGACTGCGAGCCGACGACGACCTGGATCAGGAGGGAGGGGGCGTTAGCCGACAAGAGAATGGCAGAACAGAATGACAAAAACATGTGAGACAGGTGGAGAGGCGAACTATCTGGGGCAGGTCGAGGGAGTCGTTGCCAATGGTGTTGAAGACGAGGTCTTGCAGCTTGTTGACCGTGGTCAACAAGTCATCGCCGAGGACGGCCATCGTGGAACGGCCGAGGATGTGGCTGCTGCTCGAGTTCTCTCGGCTCTCGGCTCGGGGGTCGACAATGGTAGGGGATTGTCGTCGACGCGGGTCGCACGTGTCGGATAAATCGAGTTTTGGGCCTGTGATGATGATGCAATGGGAGAGACGGCCGGCAGAGCAGATTTTGCCGCAAGGTGGGAGAGCTTGTATTTTGAGAGCTGTGCGGCGAAGTGGAAGACACTAGGCCGAGTAAGTACGTAGTCGAAGATCGTAGCCGGGAGTGGGCCGGGATGTTTACAGGGACAAAGGGACGGAGGGCAGAGGAGGGACGGGATGTGGATGGAGAGGGGATGTGGATGGAGAGGACAGAGAGGCAGGCCAGTCGTTGGAGTGGCGACACGGTACAGACGAACCAGAGGCAGCGGCTGTGGGCTTCGCAGAGAGCCTAGCAGAGGAGACGAGAAAACGGACGAGAAGCGAAGCCTAGAGGCATGAGAATGGGTGGGGATTCGAGATGAGGAATGCCGGCATTGGGTTTTGGAATTTTCTTTCGTGGGTTTATTTTGGGTCCCGGCAGGCCTGCAGAAAAGACCCGCGTGAAACGGAGGAGAAACGACTGCGCAAAAAGGCAGGACCGTGCAGCGAGTATCAGGTCGCGTGGACGGGTGCGAGTTGTCTTGGTCGTAGTTCCGGCGCGCTGCACCAGGTTTCCCGAGGACATTCTTCTGCTGGCGAGATATTGCCGGGGAGCCCGTGCTATTGTCCGGCTGTGATTGGGGACCTGGGCGACCGCACACCGGCAGGCCGAGAAACACCGCCACAGCACGTGAATGCGGCGAGGGCGTCCGCCACACCTTTGGGGGATTTTTTTTTTTTCTTTTTCGGCGGCTGCCTGTGTTGATTGGCTGGCTGGCCAGCCGTAGCTGCCCCAGATGCAATGGTTCGATTCCTAGTGCCATAGAACAAGGCAGTCGATCCGTACGGCAACCAACGAGACGAGCGGATTCGAGCCGAAAGTCCTATTTCATACGCCGAAGGAAGGACAGATTGCTTGGCAGGTTTGTGTCGCATCCGAGCTGCCGTGCAAGAGCGACGAATGTGCACTTGCTGATGAGGGCAGAAGACAGCAGGGGAGAGAGCGATACGCACGGCACACTGCAGAGTGAAGTTGGGGCCATCTGCGATGAGCTCTTTTGGGGGTCCGGGCGCGGGGATCGTGTCGCAGAAGCCAATCCCGTAGGCGACGTCGGCTGGACTCGTTTCTGATGTAAGAGAGAGGCTGACAGCGGGCAGTCCACAGCGAGGAAGCTTTCCACTGGACCACGAAGGTGAGTGCACGAACAGGGGAGTCTCTGAGAGAGCGCCGTGTGTGTGACGAGACGTCCGTGCCGCAGGTCCGGGCCTAACAGCGCAGGCGAGTGCAAGCAGGTCATGATGGACTACCTCAGCTGCATCAAAAAGGTCAAGGGCATGAACGACAACGAGTGCCGCAACATTGCCAAGTCATATCTGTCCTGCCGAATGGACCGGTGAGTCGGACGGACGGGGCGTGGGATCCTGTTGCGGCCGGCTAACGTGGTGCAGGAATCTCATGGCGAGGGACGAGTTCAAGAACCTGGGGTTCAAGGACGAGGCCGAGGCCAAGGAGGCCGAGAGGAAGCCGGGAGAGCTGCGATGGTAGGGGTAGTGGTAGTGGTAGTGAGGGATGAATGACGGTAAACAATGACAGTAAAACAGAGCAGTAGAATGGAAGCAGAAATGCACACAATGGCAGCCAAAGGTTTCGTAGCGTTGTAGCTCTGCATTCTGCAGCTCTCTCTCTGCAGCTCTCTCTCTGCAGCTCTGCGGCTCTGCATCCTCCCATCTCGTAAGCTAGAGTTTCTTTCCCCGCAGCCAGGAGCAGGGCGATATCGGGGCCACTAAGAGGGATCTGAGCGTGTCTGTCTTGTTCGCCATCCAGCAACGCAGGGCTGCGACAAGATGCAGAGACACTGCAAGCTGTTGGCGTCTCCCGGCTGGCCAGGTCGACAGGTGCGCCTCGGCAGCACGGTCGCGTCGCCGTACGACAGCACGCTCGGCCACCTGCGCATCGGCAGCCACACGCGCGTCATCTTCCAGGGCTTCACGGGCCGCCAGGCGACGGCCAACGCGCGCGCGTCGCTGGCCTGGGGCACCCAGGTCGTGGGCGGCGTGACGCCGGGCCGCACCGGCGAGCACCTGGGCCTGCCGCTGCTGCCGAGCGTGGCGGACGCCGTGGCAGCGCTGCGGCCGCACGCCACGGGCATCTATGTGCCGGCAGCACTGGCGCCGGCCGCCATCGAGGAGGCCATCGCGGCCGAGGTGCCGCTCGTCGTGGCCGTGGCCGAGCATCTGCCGCTGCACGCGATGCTGCGCATTGCCGCCGTGCTGCGGACGCAGACGGCGTCGCGGCTCGTCGGCGCCAACTCGCCCGGCATCATCTCGGCTGTCGGCCGCTGTCGCATCGGCTTCCAGCCGCTGTCCTGCTTCGCCGCCGGCCGTGTCGGCATCGCCGCCCGCTCCGGCACCCTCAGCTACGAGGCCGTCGCCTCCACCACGCGGGCCGGTCTCGGCCAGAGCCTCTGCATCGGCGTCGGCGGCGACATCGTGCCCGGCACCGACCTGCGCGACGCCCTCGCCGTCCTCGCCACCGACCCCGACACCGATGCCATCGCCCTCATCGGCGAGATCGGCGGCACCAGCGAGCTCGAGGCTGCCGCCTGGATCCGCGACTACCACGTCCGCGAGCCGAGCCCAAAGTGCGTCTTGCGGCGTGTGTTTTTGAAAGTGTGTGTGTTTGTGTGTGTGTCTCTCTCTCTGCTGACTTCCCTCAGACCCATTGTTGCTCTCGTTGCCGGCACCAACTGCGTGCCCGGCCGCATGATGGGCCACGCCGGCGCCTTTGCCCTGCCCGGCGAGCCTGACGCCTATGAGAAGATCCGTGCCCTGCAGGCGGCTGGCGCCACGATTGTCGACCATCCGGAAAAGTTTGGCGAGGCCATCAAGACGCGGCTGCAGGAGAGCGACAGCCTCTTTGGCCGGCCGAGCACCACGCAGCGCCGGGGACTGCACACGGCCGCCCGAGGACGGAGGAGGGTGTCGCCAGCTGCTGCGTCTGCCTCCACCAGCCTGCCGCAGAGACGCACCCTCTACCTCGCACAGGACGCGTCGTTTGACCTGCTGCGGGAGCACCGCGTCAACGCAGCCGCGTACTCGGGCCACGGCGTGCGCCGCTATCTGGCCATCACCGTCGACCGCTCGGCCCGGTCGCCGTGTGTGCTGGCGGCAGCGGACTATGACGACCACGCCGGCCTGAAGCGCTTCCCGTTTGCGTACGGCGCCGGCGGCATCGACGGGCTGCTGGTCGACCGGGTGACAGAGCACCTGAGGCTGGGCCGGCACCCGGGCCGCGTCGACGCGCTGCGCGTGCTGCTGCGGGCGCTGCACGACGTGTTTGTCGGCAAGGAGGCCTTTCTGGTCGAGACGGCCGTGGTGCCGCGGCTGGCCGACCTCACCGTCGTCGATGCGCGGCTGGGCCTCGACGACGCGGGCCGGGGGGCGCGGGAGGCCACCGAGGCCGCCGGCACGCCGGCCGACCCCGACGAGGCTGCGGCCCGCGAGAACGGCATCGTGTACGTGAAGCTGGCAGACGGGCCCGAGCCCGCCCGCATCGCCACGCTCGTCAACGGCGCCGGCCTCGCCATGAACACGGTCGACGCGCTGGCCGGCCTCGGCGGACGCGCCACCAACTTTCTCGACACGGGCGGCCGGGCCACCAGCGAGACGGTGCGGGCCTGCTTTGCCGTGCTGCTACGCGACCCGCGGGTGCGCGTCGTCCTCGTCAACGTGTTTGGCGGCCTGACGCTGGGCGACATGATCGCCCGCGGCGTGCTGCTGGCCTTTCGCGAGGGCCACGTCGCCGTGCCCGTCGTCGTGCGCATCCGCGGCACCCGCGAGGCCGAGGGCCAGCGCATCATTCGCGAGAGCGGCCTGCCGCTGTTTGCCTATGACGGTTTCCAGGAGGCGGCCGCCAAGGCCATTGAGTTGTCGGGGGGTGGGGGGCAGAATAAGGGCTGAGGTTGTGGGTGAAGAAAAGAGGCAAAAGCGGATTTGAAAATGTGGATTGTGTGCGTATAATTTTATGTAGAAGGTGCGACCGACATGTGTGTGGCCGATGCAGAGATAATATGTACAATGCAGTTTTGTACAAAGAGTATATACGAGAGAGACGCGCCACCCGAATGCTGTGTGCTCCTTTCATACCTGCCGCACCATGAATATCCATTTCCCCTGCAGCAAAAAGGACAGAAAGGACGTCTTCTGCCGTACGGCTGCACCGTTGCGGAACTCCAGCTCGTGCAGCTTCCAGGCGCGAAGCAGCCACACTGGGCGGTCAGCGAAGAAGAGAGGAGGGGGGTGAACAGGAAACAAGGAACAGGAAAAAAGGAAACTCACTGGAGAGAAAGGCGGCGATGAAGCAGAGGCCGGTGAAGAGCTGGACGTGCAGATAGCGTTCGACACCGGCGGTGCGCAGGCTGAGGCCGATGACCTCGGCAAAGGTGGCGGGCAGGGCGAGGACGACCCAGAAGACGGAGAGGGCAGAGGGCAGGAGGGGGATGCCGACGACCTCGGCGGCGACGGGGGCGACGGTGGCCCAGAGGATGCCGGCAAAGGCGCCGAGGAGGCTGTAGACGACGAGGCCGGCATAGTGGCGGCCGGCAAAGAGCCAGAGGAAGAGGGCGGCGAGGCCGGCGGCGAGGGTGCCGAGGCCGGCGACGTTGATGCGGCCGAGACGGTCGCTGGCGAGGCCGATGGCGGGCCGGCCGAGCCCCTGGGAGAGGTTGAAGAGGGCGCCGACGAGGGAGCCCTGGGAGGCGGAGCCGCCGACGGTCTGGGCGTAGTCGGGCAGCGAGAAGACGATGATGGTGTAGGCCAGCAGCGAGAAGAAGCCCCAGCTCACGAGGAGGTAGCACTCGGGGCGGCGGAAGAGGGCGCGGTCAAAGGCGGCGTGCACGGCGCCGACGGACGAGTTGCGGTCGCGCACCAGCAGCGTCGACACGGCGTTGACGACGCAGGCGACGACGGCGAGGGTGCGGAAGGCCCAGGCGAGGCCCATGTGGCGGATCATGGCGTTGGTGGCCAGCGAGTACGTCAGGCCGCCGAAGCCGGAGCCGGCGGTGCCCAGCGAGTTGGCAAACGAGCGGCGGCGGGCGAACCACTGGGGCACGATGCCGACGCTGGCCACGAAGATGAAGCCCATGCCGAAGCCGAAGGCGACGCCCTGCGAGAGGAGGAGGTGCCACATCTGGGTGGTGAAGGAGGCGCCGATGAAGGCGGTTCTGGGGGGGTTAGGGGGGAGGAAGAAGAGGAGGGGGAGAGGGGGAGAGGGAGAGGATGAGAAGAGGAGGGGGAGAGGGGGAGAGGGAGAGGATGAGAAGAGGAGGGGGAGAGGGGGAGAGGGAGAGGATGGGAAGGAGAAGAGGAGAAGGAGAGGATGAAGATGAAGAGAGGATGAAGAAGAAGAGAGGATGAAGAAGAAGAGAGGATGAAGATGAAAAGAGGAGGAAGATGAGGAGAAGGAGAAGAGGAGAAGGAGAAGAGGAGAAGGAGAAGAGAAGGAGAAGCAGAGAAGGAGAAGAGGAACAAGAGAGCAGGAAGATCAGAAGGACATCAAGACCACTCACGTCTCAAAAAAGACCCCGATCAAGAGGGCGGTGCGCGTGCCGCGACGACGGATGCACACCGTGGCCAGAGGCGAGACGAGAAAGGCTGCCGGTCAGCAGACAAGAGGCAGACGACAACGCCAGACGGGACATCGCACCAACAGAGATGGACAGGCCGCCAATAAAGGCAAAGGCAATGTCGCTGGCACCGCCAATGGTGTCTGTCCGCAGGTAGTAGGCCAGGAAGACGGCGTAGGACTGGAGAGGTCAGCGGAGAGCCGTGGTAGAGAGCCGTGGTGGAGAGCCGTGGTGGAGAGCCGTGGTAGAGAGGAGCGGACCGAGTTCATGCCCCAGGTGTGGGCGTTGAGCAGGAAGACGGCCAGCACGACGACCCTTGCGAGGTGAGAAGACGCACGACGGCGCAGAGAGCCGGGGCCGGAGCACCTACCAGCCATAGCCGCCCTCCCGGAACTCTGCCGGGGGGGCATCGGAGGCGCCGTCGGCCGACGTCGGCCGGTCGTCGTCGTTGAGCCGGGCGTGCAGTGCCTGCTTCTCGTCGGCGGCGGCCTTGACCCGGGACGGCGTCCGCGCCGCAATGGCCTGCTCGGCGTCGAGCGGTGTCGGCGCGGGCTCGATGACGGACATGGGGGGGGGGGGGGGGGGGGAAAAGGGGGGGGGGGGGAGGGGGGGGGGGGGACAGAAAACAAGGAAGGCGGCGGGAGTTGCGTTTTCTCCCCGGCCCTTTCCCTTCCTTTTT